>JAVJIF010026320.1:0-50489 GCA_038442645.1 Agave tequilana
CAACCTTGCTAGCGAGAAGAAGCCTAATATAAGTGTAGTTGCTTCTTCTCCGTCTGGTGGCATTCCACATAGGGCCTTGAAGCATGTGGTTCCTTTGAAACAATTGAGGGGCAAGCATACGGATCAATTTGTAGTGTTTTTGCTCAAAGTTGCGGCTCTTGAGGCTGTGCGAAGGATCTCGAAGGCGAGGTGCCCGGTGGTTTGGCGGGTCATTCAGGCATTGCAAGTTCTTGGGTGTCCGCCGCTTAAGTGGATTCAGAGATGGGGACCTCTCGGAATAATAGTGAAGGCTGTACAGGTTTGTGATTTGAATCACTGAATTGAATTCCATTTGCGTGTCCACTCCATTCTTGTTAGTTTTTATTATGATTCCAGATGTTATATTGTGATGGGTGAAGAGTTTTTCTTGCACACCAACAAGTCTAGTTTTTTCAATGTCATGAATTTCTAGAACCATTATGCAGCATATCCACTAAAATGCTTCATGTTGAGCATCCACACAATAGAGATAATGTGCACCAGAGAACATCCATTCAATCACATGAACAATTTAAATAAAGAAAAGAAAGAGAGAACACAAAATTTAACGAGGTTTGACAATTTGCATGCGTCCTCGGGGCAAAGGGAGAGAGTTTCTTATTGAATCAATCAGTCACTGGTTGCAAATATTGGGGACACTACCCTCTTTGTATAGCCAAAGAAACCAGGATCAAAACAAATTCAGAATCAGATTTGAAAATGGGCTGTTGCAGCTATATTAGTCGACTAGGCCAATGCCCTACTCGACTAATTGCTTCTATTAGTCAACTAGGTATTTAGACTAGTCGACTAGTCTGTAGTGAAACAGATTTTCTGACTTCCTGTTTGTATCATTAATCGACTAGGCCATTGCCCTAGTCGATTAGCCTTGATTCCTTCTGTGCAATCCAATTTCGATACTACCAACGACACTCTCGTATTCAACGCCATTGAGTGCATCGATTTTCGCTAACCTTCAATAGAGTTTAAAAAACTCTATTAATAAGATTTTACCCTCCCCACAATTTTTTACCTCGGTGAAGATTTCTCTAATTTGAGCCGAACACAACATAGCATCATGTCGACTCCAATTGGCTGCACTATTGTGGTTACCTACGTACCCATACCCAACAGGATCAAGCCATACGTAGTTCATCCAAACGAGCTCCACTGAGCTAACATAACTAGAAGGATATGGAGTAATTCTTTGCAATGTGCAAACTTCACTCGCGAAACAATCTTGCTAAGCATATCGGCAGGATTCTCCTTCGTGTGAATTTTCTGTAATTCGATGTCACCGTCATCAAGAATCTTTCAAACAAAGTAAACCTGACATCAATGTGCTTCGTCCTTGCATGATGTACCTGGTTCTTTGCCAAATAGATTGCACTCATGCTATCACAATTAATCTTCAACAGATCCTGATCAATCCCCAAGTCGTCAAGCAACCCTTGAAGTCAAGTTGCCTCCTTCATAGCCTATGTCATGGCCATATACTCGGCCTCCGTAGTAAACAATACGACAGTAGATTGTAGAGTAGAACGCCAGCTGACCGATGCTTGGGACAATGTAAACACATATTTCGTTGTGGACCTGCGTTTGTCGAGGTCTCCTCCGTATTCGGAATCAACATATTCGATACACTCCTACATACCAGTAACATTCTTCTTGAATACCAAACCAATGTCTATGGTACCTTTAATGTACTGTAGAATCTACTTCACTGCCTTCCAATGATCCCTACCAAGATCATGCATATATCTACTAACCATTGAGACAACTTGTGACAAGTCAGGTCTTTTATACACCATTGCATACATTAAACTACCAATTGCGCTAGCATAGGGCACGTGAGTCATGTACTCACGCTCTTCAATAGTAATAGGAGACATAGTAGTTTTTAACTTGAAATGAGGAGCCAATGGTGACAGACTTTGTATCATTGTTGATGTTGAACTTCTGAAGTACCTTCTTCAAATCCCCTTCTGTGTCAAGCTAACCTTGCCACTCTTCAGTCTCACTCAATCTCCATGCCTAGCACCTTTGCTTCACTCAAATCTTTCATCTCGAATTTGAAAGACAAGTCTATCTTCAATTTATCAATAGCAGATCTGTTTTTAGAAGTAATGAGCATATCATCCAATACAAGAGTAGATAGACGTACTCTCCTCCAGGTAGCTTATTGTAATACACACATGAGTCATAATGGCTTCGTGTGTACCTCTTCCCTCTTATGAAACTGTCAAAACGCTTGTACCACTGCCTTGGAGATTGCTTTAATTCATATAATGATTTCTTCAGTTTGCAAACCATATTCTTCTTTCCAGTAGTTTTGAACTTCGTCGAGTTAGACATGTAGATCTCCTCTTCAAGATCGCCATGGAGAAAGGCGGTCTTCACATCGAGCTGATCAAGTTTCAACTCGTATTGTGTCATTAGTGCCAACAAAATCCGAATAAATGAGTGGCTTACAACAGGTGAGAATACCTCGTTGTAGTCAATGCCTTCTCGTTGAGCGTAGCCTTTAGCTACCAATTTGGCTTTTTGTAGCGTACAATATCACCATTTGAAGATCCCTTTTTCTTTGCAAATACCCACTTACACCGATCGTCTTCTTTCCCTTGGGTAACTCTGATAGTTCCCAAGTGTCGTTCTTGTGTAGAGAGCTCATCTCTTCCATCATGTCATCCTTCCACATCTTGGACTCTGAACTGATTTCAGCTTCCCTGTAAGTAGACGAGATTGCCTCTTCAACGACTGGGAGAGCATAAGCTACGATTATGTTAGTAGTGAGCCAACTGGATTTACGTGGACTTCTCTAAGATCTTCCAACTGCAATGGATTCTTGGATATTACCCATAGCCTATCCTTGATGCTCATCATTATCAGCATTCTATTCGGTTACCTGATTATCTTCCCGTGTCACCAAGGGTGTGACTTCAAATGATACTGATCTTTTTAGAGACGGTGAAGTAGCATCACTCTCCACCTGCTGCAATATCTTATTGGCCATATGACTCTCCACCTGCTTAGAGTTTGTAGGCTTCACCATTGAAGCCTCATCAAACGTGACATCTCTACTCAAGATAAATTTTCTGTCTTTTGGATCCCAAATTTTGTAGCCTTTTACTCCTTTCTTGAATCCTACGAATACACCTTTTCTCTCGCTTGGGTCCAACTTGTCTTCCTTGATATGATAGTAGGCTGGACACCCAAATATTCGTAGTGAATCATAATCCTGAGTAACTTTTCTTGACCAAACCTCTAGAGGAGTTTTACCTCCTATTACAGACGAAGGCAACATGTTAACGAGATGGCAAGCATACTCAATGCCTCAGGCAAAAAGATTTCGATATGCCGGTATTGGATAACATATAATGGACCTTCTCTAGCAAAGTTATGTTCATCCTTTTAGCCACCCCGTTTTGTTGCAGTGTTTCTTTTATTATGAAGTGCCTTTCTATGTCCTCATCGCGACATAGCTGTAGGAAAGGATCACTTGTATACTCTCCTCCGTTGTCTGAACGAAGTACCTTGATTTGTCTTCCCGTATTCTTCTCCATGTTCTTCACTCCACAAACAACTTCAGGACTTTTCCTTTGTGCTTCATGGTATATACTCAACATTGTCTAGAGTAATCATTTATAAAAGACACAAAATAATGGTTACCTCTAATAGATGCCGTCTTGGTAGGTCCCCAGACATCTGTGTGAATATAATTATAGGTACTGACACCTTTTAATAAACCTTACTTTGTAAGAGCTTGTAAAGACTTTTCTCCTGTATGCTCGAGCCTCATATGCCAGAGTTGGGTGCAATCATTATCTGAATTTGGAGAAGTCGCCATTTGCCCTGTAACTGTACTACTTTTCAAGTAGTAAAGGTTATTGCATCGGACGCCCTTCAAAACAACCATCGAGCCTTTAACCATCTTGAGAACTCTGTCTCTAAGAGATACTTCAAGACTCAATGCTTCTAATGCACCAATAGAGATAAGATTTCTTTTCAGTTGAGGTACATACCTCATATCCTTTAATTCCCGCACCATCCCATCAAACATCTTGACCAAGACAGTACCTATATCTTCCATATGACATGGACGATCATCCTCCATGACAACGGAACATCCATCTAGTTTCTCAAAAATATAAAAGCAATCCTTGCTGGGACACACATGATTGGTAGCTCCTGTATCAATCCACTTAGAATCACCTGAGTAACCTATGGTAGGAGTAGTGACTGAGAATGAAAATACCGATGAGTCTGATCCACCTGCCTGTGAAGTACTATTGTACTGATCACCTGTGCGAGATTTGTCTCGGTCTTTGATTTCTTCTTATCTTTGATCCTTGGACAATCAACCTTCCAGTACCTTAGCTTTTTGCAGGAGGCACACTGGTTCTTCAGATCTCTGAACCATGGTCTGGCTTTAATCTCTCGCGAACGCCTTTGCCTTTCTGATTGGAACCCCTGTCTCTTACCACTAATGTCTCTGCTGATGTACTACTGAAAGAAGATTGTTTATCCTTCCTCCTCACTTCATAATTTACAAGAGCAGTCGACACATCATTATAGTTAAGTGATTGTCTCCCATTAATTAAGGTGAAGACGAAGGTCTCATACTCTTCATCAGGAAGAGAATTCAGAAGAATTAATGCCTTCTTATCTTCTTCGATATTCACATCCACATTTACTAAATTTGTTAGAAGCTTTGTGTAGTCGTTCATGTGCTCAGCAATAGAGAGTCTCTTCTTCAACTAGAAGCAATAAAACCTCCTCTTTAGAAGCAGTCGAGACTCGATACTCTTCATCAGATATTTTTCTCGAGAATCCCACATCTTCATTGTAGACGTCTCATATAACACATGTTACTTGATGTCTTGTGTCAAATAAGACCTTATAAGACCACGTGCCGTCCTTTTCATCTTGTCCCAAGGCTCTTCAGAAGTCCCCTTCGGCTTTTCTTTCAATCGTAGAGTGTCTTCAAAGTTTAATGCCGTCAATGCATCCATTACCTCACACCTCCACATCTCAAAATTGTTCGCGCCATCAAAATTTACCACATCGATCTTCATTGGATGTGGGTTCAAGGATTTCACCGTGGATTGACTTTCTTCAGTCATCTTCTCAATAGATTTCTCAGCACAATGCGGAAAATAATTAGTGAAAACGAATCCAAATAGGAAAGATTAGATCTTTAACTCTGAACGAAACTGTAGGCAGTCTCCAAGTTGATTTACTCCACCTGAACGCAAAACTCTCCTTCGAAGCCGGAAATCTCTAATACTACTTGTTGGGAATCCACACAACAAAGATAATGGCCACCAGAGATAGTTAATCAATCACACGAACAATTTAAATAAAGAAAAGAAAGAGAGAACACAAAACTTAACAAGGATAATTTGCCTACGTCCTCGGGGTAAGGGAGAGAGTTCTTATTGAATCAATCATTTACTGGTTACAAATATTGGGGACACTATCCCTCCTTATAAATCAAAGAAACCACGAAGAAAAGAAAACCAAAAACACCTAATTCGGATCAGAAATGAATTCAGCATTAGATTTGAAAACTGGGCCGCTGCAGCTGTATTAGTTGATTAGGCTAATACCCTAGTCGACTAATTGCTTAAATTAGTCGACTAGGTATGTGGACTAGTCGACTAGTCTGTAGTGAAACAGATTTTCTGACTCTCTGTTTGTATCATTATTCGACTAGGTCATTGCCCTAGTCTGCTAGCCTTGGTTCCTCCTATGCAATTCAACTTCGATACTACCGACACGCTCTCGTATTTGACACCATTGATTGCATCGATTTTTTGCTAACCTTCAACAGAATTTAAAAAACTCTATCAAAAAGATTTTACCCTCTCCCCACACTGGTTGGAATTATGTCCTAACTATTAGGTTTGAGTTGTAGTAGACCTTCCTTTTTACTGTATATTGAAATTTAAGTGTTTTATATATTATACAAAGTTCATCTCGGTTCAACTTGCATATGAATTAATACCCTTGGATGAGTTTTTGGTTCACCTAGCCTTTGTATCTTTTTGGCTAGTTGCAAGGATATGAATACACATATATTGCAAATCTTAAAATTTAGGATACAACCATACGTGTACATCGTGGATATGACAATATAATAAAATTAAAATAATAATGTTTTATGCATAATATGAATTCGCAAGACAAACAATGTTCAAAGACATTAAACTGAGATATTATAATATTTTTTAAAGTTCTATACATCAACACTTCTTGAACAAGGAAAATTTTATATTAAGAAAGTGGACAAGTAATATCTATACATCTACAAATCAAATGAAATTGTGTGATCATGATTCATGCATTCGAATTTTTGACTTTTGACTGTGAATATATCTTTGATGTGTCTAAGTTACATGGTAAACTTTAAAATACGTTAAAAAAATAACCAACAAGCATCCATTTATCAAATGAACATGATATATAGCTATTGAATAAGTGTTTTTTGTTTCCAAATTAGTAATACACCATTTGAATTTGGTAGTATGAGTATCAATTTTGCCAGCGAGGCCTAGCCCACTGGTAAAGGGTAAGAGCAGGTTGTGAGGAGTCACATGTTGGCCTATTTAAAAAAAATATCAATTTCGAGGGTTTATAATAAAGAAAAAAGTTGTTATGAGCTAATAATCCATTTATGAAAATGAGGTACAATGAAATCAAAATATAGTCAGATCCTACCTCGGAGTCGACCACTAGGGTGGACCTCGTTACTTTTGCCTCTCAATAACTCAATTTTATAAATGAGCGCTAGCTCATAAACAATATAATATAATGGGAAAACCATGGTTGTAAACAGATATATGAAATTTACCCAACTTGCTCTGTATCTGCATATAAGTGGATACAAATAGTAATAATCAATATGCGACTTCATGGTTTTTTAAATGGAGCAGATATGGAATCGTGATATCCTCTCTATGACTGCTCCATTTACACCCTAATTATTTATTATCACATTTTCAAATATCGGTTGGTTCCGTAGATTTCGCTGTTGGTACGACTGTTGAGATTTTAAGCCATGTTTTTTTATCTTTTGATATTCTGAATGATTTTTTATGTGTTCCATTTTCTTATCACCAACAATAATAACTGTTAAGAATTATTGTTAGTTTCTTTTTTTTATTCTTATGTTCAGTTTCTAATAGTACCAATTTTTTTTTTACTACTAATTGCATCCTCATTAACAGAAATTCTCAAGGCCGTTGCTATGTCTTTCTATAGCAAGAGCTTTTTTTGATCATTCCGAAACTTCTGGAAAGAATGAAAATAATGTGGATAATTCTCAGCCTGATTCTCGATCATCAAATGGACCATCTAATTCTGATATAAGGTAAATGGAACTTCACCTCTTAGAGGCATTTCATATTTATTATTAGAGCACGCATAATTATAATTGTCAAAAGTTGTACGGATTTCTTTTCCTATTGGTGCTGACTGGAATGTTAAAGTGTAAATAGATCTCCATAGACCGGTGAGAAATGCAGGAAGGCATGCACGTGTGTTCCATCTACAACAAATAAGCTGACCTATTATTTATTACTTGATCAATGCTTTGTTAATGCCTTCTAGTATTTTTCAGGGAATGTGATGAGCCTAAAAATCCCTCCAAGAATATTGTCTCTGAAAACTGGTTCCAGGTAGTTCTTACAGAGCTGGAAAAGGAAGGAATTTCTTTATCTGAAAGGTGATTTCTTGTTCATTTGCATGTAGTGACAACTTTCCATTTTTTTACTCATTTGAATGCTTCAACTTTTGTTGGAAACGATAGGGGTGGAAACGAACCGAATAATTAACAAATAGTTCGTTAAGTATTCGTCCAGTTATTCGATTGGATTCGATTCACGTGATCATTTATAAGTGTAAACAAATAGTTTTTAGTATTTGCAATTTAAACGAATCAAATCTGAACATTCTAGTATTCGATTCGATAGTTCGATAATCTAGATTAATATATATGCATTTAACCCCTTATAAAAAATATAATATTACATACATACATACAATTATATTTTACATACATACATGCATTTAAGCCCATCCAAGGCATGCTAGTGTGGATTAATACCCTTTAGAGTATAATCACTAAAACCCAGCTGATGCGGACATCCAAAGAGTGGCCACTGTTCGAGTTGTTTCAGTCGATTGGAGTCTGTATTTTTTATTTATTTGAGTCGTTGTTTTCTTTATTTTAGCTTTGTATTTCTCCTTTTTAGTCCCACATTGACTACGTGGAGAAAGTCTTCAATTCTGTAAGCCTATATTAAGGCATGATTCCAATAAAATTGTAATAGAGATTTATTAATGAAAAATGAGATTAGTTTTCGAAATGAAAATTATTTTTTTTGAATTTGGGTGTGAAATCCAATTCAAGTAAGATTTGTGTGTGAATCCAAATCTTGTGTTATCCCCTCCAAAATCCCACTCCTCAAATCTTATCCCAACCGCAAATTACTTGATTACAAAATCCCTCACTTTGTTCTACCTTTCACAGCCGCAAGAAAAAAAAAGGAAAAGAAATCAAACCAACAAAAAGCCCAGCCTTCCCCCTCTTTCTTCCTCATGTTGCCCCACCACGTCCTCTTGTTTCCGTCTTTCAACTTGCTATCAAAGGAAAACTTTTAGAAAAACCCAAACCCATCTTTCTTTCCCTGCTTCCCACTCAAAGTCGCCAGCAGCCCAAGCAAATAGCAGCGTCCCTCCTCTCCCTCTGCTGCACGAGATCAATCAAAAACCCAACTTCGTGCTCCTCTTCTTCTAACGACTCCGCCAAGCTAGCAAGCTGGCCTCGCATCCTTCGCCATCGTCGAGTTTGAGACTTCAAGCCCTTGCTGTCATGAAATCCAGACTGAAGAAGTTCAGTTTAGGTTAGTACAAGGATCTGACCCATACTCGTTTTCTTTTCACCCGACCCGAGGCTTCATTGCAACTATAAGCACTGGAACCAACAAACAACAACAGCAACAGTGAGTATCAGTTCAGTCTTCACAAGAACTAAAGACTCTACAAGATCCTCAAGATCAACAACACTACAACAACAACAGAATACTTCAGTTCAAGGTCAACAAAATATATCAACAACACAGTCAGATACCCAAGAGTGAAGCCTCTTGGTAGGTAATCTCTTTTCGAGCACCAGAATATTAGTTGAATACACTAGCAATTTTATCACTAAATTGTTATCATGTTAATCTGTTGTCCACTGTAAATGCGAGTGTGTGTGATTCTATTTGTGCTTGTTAATTCTTGATATGATATTGTGAATAGGACTGTTTCATGATGATAACTGAGCATTGAATTTGTTTTTTTCAAGACGAGAATTATCTAGACGCTACAATTGCTAATGATTGTTAAACCCATCTTGTCACATTGGTTAGTTTTCAATATTTTCCTACCAAAGATCTAAATTTTAGTGAAACGTGCCGAATTCAAATTTATCACTGATTACCTACATCATAGGGTCTTTGTTTCACATCAATTTGGTATCAGAATATGGTTTAGGTAGGGAAATTTCTACATCATACGGTGGTTAGGAATTTCATATTTTTGCATAAAATAATTTTAAAGATAAAAAAATTTGCATCTAGTAACTCTCATCCCACCCCTATGAATTCCCAGCTTGCCACAACACTTGCCGTCATAAGTGCTCAACTTGATAACCTGATCCAAATCACGGAGTCCTCTAATCAAACCCTAGATAGGATCATCACTAAAGTCGAGAAGTCTGATAATACTAATTCTCCAGTAAATCCATACACCTCAAATGAACTAATTCAAATCGTCGTTGCCAATGACATATTAAAAAAGGTATTCTGGTGATTAGACTCGACCCTAAAATAATCAAGCTTGAAAATCCTACTCTCTTAGTAGCCACGCCTGTAATAAAAGAGTCTAGCGACAGAGGCTACTCCAAGCTTAGTCCCACGATTAAGTATTACAAGTGTTAAGGCTATGAGCACGTTGCTGCAAACTGCCCACTCCAATCAAAGTCGCTCATGGTAGGGAACCACCTGTATCAAATTCAGAGCCCCTCCCCCTTACTACCAATACCACCTTCTACACTTTCTTTACTGTCGACTCCTACTGTCATTGTCTGCTATGATCGTCAACATCTTCCTCCTCTATTGCCGACACTTACCCCTATGATCACAGAGCTGTTGATGTCCTATCTGAAGAACCTATTTGCCATGTGAAAGAATCAAAAGACTCAGACCTTGACGAAAAGATTACGAGTGATAACCTTGAGGAGTCCAATACTTCGAGTCCTCTTGAAGTTGTTCCAGACATTACGGAGTTTAATGATGTCTCTCCTAAAGACAGTGCTCTGAATCTCCCCGAAGTCAACCCTATCGTCAAGGAATCTATTATTGTCTTTTCTGAAGACCTCCCAGATAAACTACTACTGACGCGTGATATCCAACACACCATTGAGTTAATCTCAGGAGCTAATCTTCCCGACTTGTGCCACACTCTAGGTTGGATCCTACCCAGCAAATCGAACTTAAAGGGCAAGTTGATGAGTTGTCACTAGAGGTCAACCAATCGTGCCTTGTCCCAATAAGCATCCATTTTTATAAGGACAAATTTTGGAGCTATATAGTGACAAAAGATGTTGATCAGATCAGGGATATTACCATCTATGGTCGATCTGCATCCGAAGACTCAAGGGATGCCGTTATGGGAGAACCTCACAGTCTGCAGAGTATCAACTTTTCCTCCCTTACGGTTAAACAAAAGAGTGTTTTCACTCAGACTTTACCTATTAAAATATCTCTTGTCATCATTAATAAAGTAATAGGTAAACTACCACGTACATTTATGCTGGTATGCATAATCATCCTTTTGATAGAGGTCGTGAGTATTGTTGACCCGTTGAACCAAGTGCCTAAAAATTTTCCATCCAATAAGAAGTTAAGTTGCTCTTTTGCATATGTAGGCACTAAAATGAGCTCCCTGTTACCATTCATTCTAGAGTATTCTGAGTCTACATATCTAAGTATGCATCACATTTTCATACACGTGCACGATCTACACATGAGAAATCAGTGATATATTTGAATAATGCAACACTAACTGTAATTTATGAACTTGTATCAGAAAGTTATTTAAAATTTTTAGTGTTGACAACTTAAGATGGTTCGGATTCGTCTGAAACGGTTTCCCCCGGAACTGTTAATGATTTGCATGCTGCGGTGTTGAATTTTTTGAAATCTTTTAGAATTCAAATTACAATATTCATGTTATATCTTTTAAAGATTTTAAAATTAGTCCTATTTTCAATATTGGGTATTTAGTGGATTACAGGTATTTGATTTTAACCCTAACAACCTACTGATTGTAAGCCTTCCCTGAGCCATTTTTTTTGAGAGTCTCCACTTTGAGTCCACTCCTAGATATTCATCCCAACACAACAGTGAAATGTGATAAAATTTTAGATGATTAAATTATCTGGTGTATTCTAATGATATCTGATTGTTTAAAATGAATATTACATATTGAGTGGTGAGTTACGGCAGGTAGACCCAGTTGTGTTGAAGCGTTACGAGAGCTTTCTACACCAAACTCGACGGAGTCGAGTTTTCTCCCACCTTGAGAAAATGATGCGGACATCCAAAGAGTGCCACTGTTCGAGTTGTTTCAGTCGATTGGAGTCTGTATTTTTTATTTATTTGACTCGTTTCTTTGTTTTAGCTTTGTATTTCTTCTTTTTAGTCCCACATCGACTACGTGGAGAAAGTCCTCAATTCTGTAAGCCTATATTAAGGCATGATTCCAATAAAATTGTAATAGAGATTTATTAATGAAAAATGAGATTGGTTTTCGAAATGAAAATTATCTTTTTTGAATTTGGGTGTGAAATCCAATTCGAGTAAGATTTGTGTGTGACTCCAAATCTTGTGTTATCCCCTCCAAAATCCCACTCCTCAAGTCTTATCCCAACCACAAATTACTTGATTACAAAATCTCTCACTTTGTTCTACCTTTCACAGCCGCAAGAAAAAAAGAGAGAAAAGAATCAAACCAACAAAAAGCCCAGCCTCCCCCCTCTTTCTTCCTCATGTGGCCCCACCACGTCCTCTTGCTTCCTTCTTTCAACTTGCAATCAAAAAGGAAAACCTTCAGAAAAACCCAAGCCCATCTTTCTTTCCCTGCTTCCCACTCAAAATCGCCAGCAGCCCAAGCAAATAGCAGCGTCCCTCCTCTCCCTCTGCTGCACGAGATCAATCAAAAACCCAACTTCGTGCTCCTCTTCTCCTAACGACTCCGCCAAGCTAGCAAGCTGGCCTCGCATCCTTCGCCATCATCGAGTTTGAGACTTCAAGCCCTTGCTGTCACGAAATCCAGACTGAAGAAGTTCAGTTCAGGTTAGTACAAGGATCTGATCCAGACTCGTTTTCTCTTCACCCGACCCGAGGCTTCATTGCAACTACAAGCACTGGAACCAACAAACAACAACAACAACAGTGAGTATCAGTTCAGTCTTCACAAGAACTAAAGACTCTACAAGATCCTCAAGATCAACAACACTACAACAACAACAACAGAATACTTCAGTTCAAGGTCAACAAAATATATCAACAACACAGTCGGATACCCAAGAGTGAAGCCTCTTGGTAGGTAATCTCTTTTCGAGCACCAGATTATTAGTTGAATACACTAGCAATTTTATCACTAAATTGTTATCATGTTAATCTGTTGTCCACTATAAATGCGAGTGTGTGATTCTTTTTGTGCTTGTTAGTTCTTGATATGAATATTGTGAATAGGACTGTTTCATGATGATAACTGAGCATTGAATTTGTTTTCTTCAAGACGAGAATTTTCTAGACGCTACAATTGCTAATGATTGTTAAACCCGTCTTGTCACATTGGTTAGTTTTCAATATTTTCCTACCAAAGATCTAAATTTTAGTGAAACGTGTCGAATTCGAATTTATCACTGATTACCTACATCATAGGGTCTTTGTTTCACGTCACCGGCCCAAACAAAGGATCGCCTCTTTGCTTTCTTGTTGTCAAACCCTAACACCCACAGCAACGACGCCCGTTTCTCCTCTCCTCCCCCAATTTCAAGCGCCATCTTTCTTCTTCGTTTTGCTGATTTTAGAGAGGGCGATAGCATCAAACAAATAGCAGACGGTGCATCAGTTCCTCTCATTGGTGACGAGCCTGAGCGCCAAGATCCACCCCCTCGTCCTCTTCAACATCTGTGACAGCTACGTCAGGCGATCGGATTGGGCAGAGCGAGTCATCGGAACCCCCCTCGGATCCGTCTCCTCCAGTGACACCGTCGACATCAAGTACTCTTTACGCCGTTCCCCACAGTGAGTCCTCAGATCAGGTACTTTACCTTCTTCAAATTCGGGATTTGGATCCCAAATTAGAGATCTGGATTATTATCGAATCGAATATCGAATATCGGATCTTATAGTGAATCAAATATCTAATTGAATACCGAATCGAATGCACATATTTGTGATTTTTTATTATGAAAAACACAACGCATGGATTGGACCGAATGTTCGCGAATAGTAAGCGAATATTGAATATTCGATTCGAATCGAATTCGAATCGGAAAAACTATTCGATTCGAATTCGAATCCGAATTCGAGTAGTTGAAATATGACCGAATTCGAATACCTAGGTATTTGCTTCGCTTCGGTTCGTTTCCACCCCTAGAAACAATATGCTTTAATGGCGCAAAACAGAATATATTGTGATATGATGTGAAAATAGTTGGTGTAACAAGAGAACTCTCTCTTCTGATTGCAAATGTCTTGATCTTCTCCCCTCTTTGGAAATATTGTTTTGGAAATTATTTTTATAAATAAAAGCAATTCCATTTTTTGTATATCTGAACTTCGTAGATCTTGACACATGTTTATATTTCATGCATGTTCTTCTGAATTACTTATTACATTGCACTTATTTAGAGTTTAGGCATTTATATGCGTTTCCATGCTTTACACTGATATGGCACAATTTGAGAGAGCAGTGATTAAGTTTAAAAAAAAAAACAAAAGATAAAAAATAGAAGAACTTTGGTAGGGGACTTATGCGGGAGGAAATATCTCTCTTATCTACCTTTCTTTTATTACAAGCTCTCCGAAAGGAAAGAGCAGCGACCTCTCGACTCTCATGCATCAAATCACATCTTTCTTCTACAATTGAAATAACATATCTTGTGCAATCCCTTGATGAATGGGGAAAAAGGTTTGGAACCACCTAATCTCTAATCATTATGCTAATTTGAGTATGTAGTTCAAGATGAACGATTTAGATCATCTATGACATGAGTCACCATGGAGTTCTCACAATTCTTAGTTTGAGAAAGACACAAGTCTCCTTTCATTTTATTATATATTCTCTTGTTAATCACCTATTATACACATCAGTATTGAGCCATTGGTTTTTTTTAAATTCTGAGATTTTTATCGTTTATTGTAGGTTGCTTCTTTTCCTTTTTTTTTTTTTTTTGCATTGTTGATCCTATATGTTACATTGGCATAATTGCTTCAGATTCTCTTTTGCAAGAAGAATGAACCAGGTGTTTTACTTTTCCAGGATTGATGAGGATGAGATTCATAGATTTTTTATTGCGGCAAGGGGAGATCTTTCATGCTTACTTTCATCCCTCAAGAGAACCATTCGTTCGAGGGAAACTTACTATTTACTTTCTTTTCAAGAACTTGAAAATTGGTCGGCTTTGGTCTTCTGGCATGGATTCGATGTGATGCTTCGTCCTTGCCTCGTCATTCGTCTTGGACTTGCATGCTCTAGTTTATTGCCTCATGTTAGACCACGTTTTTCTCAAGCTGTTGGTATGAAATTCTTTCAATATCCTTTGCTGGATTTGCTTATTGCGCTATTGGCATTAACAACCAAGATTGTAACATTGAGGGTTAATGGTCAAAGCTTAAGTTGCATGAATGAATATGTTGCTAAATTTTGAAGAAGCTGTTTCCTGTTTGCCTAATTAAAGGAACATACATACTAACTACCCAAAAGCTGTACAAGGTAAGAAATCAGAACATTTCTAGTATGTTTTCTGCTTCACACTTGTTTTTATTGCATACTAACATTATATTGTAATATGGTCAGTGGTAAGGGTGGGAGTGGTGTTTTTTTTTTGGCCGGGGTGGGTGGGGGGTGGCGGGGGACAAGTCCGGCCACCCCATGTATCCAAAAAAAAAAAAAAAACATTATTGTAATATGCTAAAACATTGTCATGTCTGCATTCATTGTTGTCATCCTCTCACAAAGATTTAAAGATTTTTTAGTTGTGTTCTCATGTGATTACTTGTTTGTTGTATTTATTCATTGACCTCACTAGTTTGTCATTCAAAGTTGGTAGCATTTAAATTTGTTTATATATATACTGGCCATGTCTATTTATATTTTTCAGCCAATTTCCTTAGTTGTATTCAAGAAAACATATTTAACACTGGAGCTTGTATCTTCTGGAGATTAATGTGTGTGCTGGTCACGACACAGGTTCTTGTGCAAAACAGGAGGTAGGAGCACAATTTTTTTCAAAAATAAAAACTGTTAGCTTTGAAAATTTTAAAAATTTTCAGGTGCATAAAATTTGTAGTAGACACACTCTGTACATAAACAGTTGTCTTCTTTCCAGTTTATGAATCGTACTAAGAATTTGTTATTCTTTTCCCGCTGTAGCAAACTTTTCCTTTTCCTTAGCCAAGTTCCCATTGGTCCCATCTTCAGTTAACAACCGCCAACATCTGTCATGATCCAGACGCCCCAGACTTTTATATTGCATATAATCCATTTCATGTAGCTATCCGACCATGTAAGAAACTATGAAGCACGAACACGGACATAAGACGCGGCAAAATCCAAAAAAAAGGATACGGGGACACGACAAGAAATATTTTATTATTATTATTATATATATAAATAAAATTTTAAATTCTCAATGAAATAAGCAACAAACTAAAATATCAATCAACACGTGCACAAATTATAAAATATCATAAGTTTATAACAAAATTACAACCGAAGATCGTAAGTTTTCAAGTTATCAATCATGTTAACAACTTAATATCACAACTTCAAAATGAAATTACAATCGGCGCCATCTCTCAAGATGAAGTTGAAGCTTGTCCAATGACTTTTTCATTATCTCTTTTCTCATCCGTAGACAATACGGCTTTCATCGTGGGTTCATCAAGATAAAGAGTAGCGAAATTTAGAACACCAGCACCCTAAAATGAGTTAAAGCTATCTCTCTCAATATCTCATATCTTTGTTTTCTCTTCATTATATTATTCTGAATTTCGAGAAAGCAAACGAAGATTGCACATACACTAGACCTTCCGCCCGTGCCGGAGTTAATTTATTCCTCTTTAAGGGGTTATATATACTTTAATTCCTTTCACAATAAGAGGAGAAACATGATTGGCCTAGGAGCTTTAAGGCCAATATTTGTAAATTTGTAGTTGATGAACAATAAAGAACCCACCAACACTTCGGATCTACAAATCCTCTATCATGAATAGTATTCGGATTGGTAAAATCACCCAAAGTGCCTAAAAATCTAGCATACTCCATGCTCATCGCCTGTCATTCATCAGGGATGGGATAATATCTCTTCAAACACTTGCCTCTTTCGGAAGAGATCTCATCTTAATGGGGAGCTTGTCGACTTATATTCTTATTAAGCCAAACATCATGATAATACTTATTAACATAAAGAATAACCGCATTAAAGAATATGAATTATAACATATAACCTTAGATATTACCTTGGATCCAAAGAGTATGCCAAACATTGAAGTGGTGTTACTTTTGTTCCATCGATCCTCTTAAGATTTGATGCACAACATCATAAAAAAGTGATTGCTCATTTTCTCTTTTTTCTTCTTGTCAATAAATAACACTTTAACTTTCTCGATTGTAGTGTCTCTCATGTCATACACCAAATAAAGAGATAGTGTATTGGTGTTGGTAACCCTTATCATGTCATAAGTTGGCTCGGTGAAAGCAATGATGTAGTTAACCTTGTCCCACCACAATTTAACAAATTGTGCTTGTCTCACATCATTATCCCTATACATGTTCCATCGATCACTAAAAAACAAATCTTGGAGGTTATTTTAAATGACTTTAAACCTCTTTAACATGATAATTCAAGAAGCAAATCTAGTTTCGGTTACCATAATAAGCTTCATCTTGGGATAGTCATTGAACATGGCAAGCCTTACGGAATGGTTCATGATAAAATTCTTCATGATCAAGGCATCATTTGAGACTTCCGTGATCCAACTGCATTGAGCATACGTTACAACATTTGCCTCCTTATTTTTAGCCGCAAAAATATTCTTAAGTACAAGATTCAGAGTGTGCATTATACAAAGAGTGCAAAAGATGTAAGGATACTTGCTCTCCATAATAGCACCCATAATCTTACATGCAGAAGCGTTATCGATTATGATTTGGATGATATTTTGAGCTCCCAATCTCTTTAATGCAGTCTTCAAGCTTCTCCTCACTTCTCCCTCGACATTTACAGAGTTCAAGAATATCGGGTCATTTTTGGTGACCTTCATGAAAAAAATGAGAGGTTTACTTTGTGCATCTGTCTATCCATCCACTACAAATGGAATCTCCCTTTTGCTTCCATGTGGCCTTGATGGGCTCCATGTTGGCCTAAAGGCCCATCACTCTAATTTTGATGATGATTAACTCATGTAGTTATAGTACTAATGACCTTGTGTTTGTTAAGTTTTAGATATTCAATCAAGATCTTAGTCGGTGTTTAGCTTCAACAAAAGATTCGAAGTCAAGTTTTGAAGCTATCACATGTTGATTCAAGAGCTCGCGTTTCAAGATCGCATCAAGTACTCAAAGAGGAGTTTAGCTCATGGATCAAGTTTGGATCAGGTCGTCTTGGCAAAGAAGATCGACAAGAAGACTTTGGTCTAGGCTTGTTTAGTTTGGATCTTGTCTAAGGATATAATAGTTTTGAATTGCTCAAGTTCACACATACACAAGTTTATTTATCGCTTTTATGATAAATAGTTTTGGTTTCGATTTAACCATTTTAGTTTCAAAAGTTTATGTTCACTTGGTTTACAAAAACTCATAGAATCAAGTTTTGAGTTTTGTTTATCATGTATACGATTTTGTGTTTCGGTTTAACATGTATATGTTTTGTGTTTTTAATATATCAAGTATACATATATCGGTTTCATGAATAGATTCCATCAAAAGAAGTTTATATGGTTTATATGTATATTGGATTTCATCTAATACATTGATGGTTCATATATATTTAGAAAAACTTATTTTGATGTATCTAGTTCATGTGTTTAAGTTTTGTTTTTATTAAAACTTATTTTGGTATTTATTGTCAAAAACAAGTATATATCATTTACAATGTGTATTGTATTCTATCCATACACACTATGCTTCAAATGTGTTTCAATAACTTAATTTTGTATTTATACAAGTTTGTAGAAAAAATGAATTTTCATTTCAAAGTTTGGTTTTTGGAAAATACGGTTTTCGGTTTATGCTTTAATTTCTTTACCAAAAAATAATTCACTTGTTTGTAATATGTGTTGATTTTTTATCACACATATTTGTACTTCAAAGTATTTATATGAACTTATTTTTGTAGATTTTATTGGGATTTATTGAGATTTAATCGGATTTATCAAATCAAGTTTTAATTCCTATTTAGTCTGTTTTTTGGCTGCTTGCGGTCGACCGACCGGTTGATCGAAGCCTGGCTTGGTCGACTGACTTGCACAGATATGTGCACAAGCCCAGAGCCTTAGCTCGGTCGATCGACCGGTCGACTGTAGCAAGAATCGGTTGACTGACCGGTCGACCGACTGGCTCAAGCTCACTCTCGGGCTTATCTCAGTCGATCGAGTGGTCGACCGACAGAGAGTTGTGACTCTCTGGTTTTTGGGCGCGGGCTACTAGGCGGTCAGAAAATTGACCATTGGCCGGTCAACCAGGCGGTCGACCGACATGCCATTTGGCCCGGGTTCTGAGCCTCAACTGCTAGTTTTTGTCTAACCTATTTAAAAGGGTTTCTTGGCCAGTTTCTTTTTCAAGATTTTCAAGAGCTAACTTTTTCCCACTTCAACTAAGTTTTCAGCAAGTTTTTATAACAAATTTTAGAGCTTTACATTTTATATCTTTATTTCATTTTTAAAGTTTTGAAAAATCAAAAGAAAACAAGTTTTGGGAAATCTAGTTTCTAGTTTTTCATTTCTAATCTTTCAAGAGTTATTTTCAAGTGTCTTCCTTTGTTTTTTTTTTTTTCAAAATCTTTGTTCGCTCACATACTTGAGCTATTCATTGCAAATCTATCTTCTAAGACTTGTATTGTGAGAGGTGTTTTGTTTGTGGTCTTTTGAGACCACCAAGTCTTTGTTTGTGATCTAAGTGATCATCAAGTTGTAATTTTTTTTTTGCTTTGTGTTTGGCTTTGCGCCTTCCCTCTTGTGCAGAGCTGTGAGAGTTTGAGTTGTGTACTTCTGATTTGTAAGTTGTAATTCCTCGGTGGAGGTCTCTTTGTGGAAGGTCCTTGGTGAACATAATAAAAATCCTTTTGTGTGAAGGCGGGGACGTAGAGCGGTGGCTCGAACCTTGAAACATATCTTTATGTTTGCGTTTGGATCTCTATATCTCTCAACTCTTTATATTTCGCATTGCAATCATTGTTATATCTCTACATATTTGATATTGTTTGTGTGTTCATACTTGCGTTCAACCAAGAGAGCTATTGAAGCACCTCAACTTTTAGTTTAGAGGAATCGTGAGGAGAAGTTCTAGAGCTCTTCACGGGGAATTCGACTTCACTCTTGGTTACACATTGTGTGTGTTAGCATTTAGTTTTAATTACACATTATTTGTCACTAGATTAGCACTACACGTATTCACCTCCTATAGGTGTATTTTCAATTGGTATCAGAGCTAGTGCTCTTGATATTCGATTTAACCACCTAGGAGTGATCCTCATTTTACTAATCTAGTCATTTGCTTTGCACACATATTTGTTTATACTCATGGATTATCTTGTCCCACCCATGTTTGATGTTTCTAACATTGACATGTGAAAATTTAAAATGAGTGCTTACCTAAAAGCCTCAGGATTGCATGTTTATTTCGCCGCTATTAAGAAATCATATGTTGATAATGGCAAGTATTTAGAGGTTAATGCACAAGCTATGGATGCACTAAAGCACACACTTTGCAAAGAACATATCTTTTTATTTTCTCATTGTGATTCCATTTTTGCAAACATTTTGATCTTTCACAAGGAACAAGCGTCACTCGATGTTAAGAGCGAATATATTGGAGATGAGTCCGACCAAGCTTGCTATATGGTCGAAGGGAATGACTCCCTTGAAGGTAACTTCGGACACTCATCTCGTGATTGTGCTAGCTCTTTTAATCATTATAGCATAGATGCACATGTTTTGAATGGAGAGCTTTCTATGTTTTATGAAAACTTTCTTTTAAAATACAAGATTTTGAAAAGTAAGAGTTTTGATTCAAAGAAAGAAAATGAATTACTGTTTTCAAAACTCGATATGGTTTTGAAAGAGAAGGTTGAGATTTCAAATGAAAGGGATTCATTGAAAATTTAACTTGAACTTGTTTTGAAGGAGAATGAGATTTTGAAGAATAAAAATGATTTTGATGTTGTTTTGAAGAAAAACGATGTTTTGTCTTCTAAACTTGATTTTGTTTTAAAAGAAAATGATTCTTTGAAAACAAAATTGTTATGATTTCCAAGAAGTTGGATTGTGTTTCAAAGGAAAAGGTTTCTTTAAAAAATGATTTAGATTCTTATGTTTGCCATGCTACCATTGCTTTATCTCCTAGCGAAAAGAATGTTGTTTCTATTACTTACTCCACATCTTCTTCTACTATTGATGATGATATACATGCTTTGAAGAAGAGTGTATAATTTTTGGGCTCCACTTTGAGCCAATGTGTCATGAACCACAAGAGATTGAAATTCATGTTTCGCAAGAAACATGCTCCACATTTGCATGCACACTATTCAGGGCATACGCATGCTTCTCATGTTCACACACATGACACCATGTATGCTAGAGTGTACGCTTGTACACATTGTGGTCGTAAGGGCGATTTTGCAAAATTTTGTTATGATAGGTTAAATTATTTAAATTTTGCAAGTCAAAAAGTTTGGGGTTAGGAGAGGTACTAACCCCCATGGACTCAAGAAAGTTTGGGTACCAAGATCCAGTCCTATTTCTTTTAATGTAGGTATGAGCTCTCATAAGACGTGAGAGTATTGGTGCTTTGGTGGTGGATGCGTTTGAGCTAAATGGATACAAACATTAGATGCATCGCTATCAAGGAGTTTTGGTGGGAGGATCACCATATTTTTGGAGACATAGAGACTAGTTTTTTCAGTTTGGTAACTATTTCTATCCTCCATGTCATTTTTATGTTTATATGCTTTAAATTGATGATTTTAGCATTTCATAATTTTTCATGCTAATCATGTTTAAATGCAATGCTTATTAGACTTTTAATATACATATATAGTCTTTGAGATACACCCATGATTATAAGGATTCACTCTCTTTATAGTTTAGCTATTGTGTATATTCTAGTTCGAATAATACTTGCATTTACACTAATAATTTCACAACCATGTTTTGGTGTTTTTATGCTTTATATTTTGATTACATGTTTTATTAAATCTTGTGATTATACTTGTACAACTAGTGAGGTACACTTGATTCTTATGTTTTACATGCTTTATTGCTCATGTGTACTCATTATATGTACTTATATAACCTAGTTTTGATGATTCTTACATTATACTTGTACTCCTATATTTGTTTTTATGTCTTCTTTGTACATATTTTCTTGAGAATGTGTTTAGCTTCATGTATATGTAATTTTTACTAAAGCTATTAGATATACATGTTCTATCCTTGAGCCACTGATATTAGATGTCATATACTCTATGTGGACTCTTTTCATATTTGGATAAATATGTATGCTTTAGTTTTGACAAAACATACATGTGTCTTGAAGTTTAGTTTCCAAATCTTTATGTGCTTTTAATGAAAATGGAATTTCATTTGTTACGATTGAGCTTCATTGCCTTATCTCCATGCATATGTTGATTACATGATTTTTGTGTACTCTATACATTTGTTTGCTCAAGATTTTTGATTCATGAGAATATATGTGCTTAATTAATCTTTGAGTGTCAATTATTATGTATTTAACATGTTTTCATGGATATATATATATTTTATTTTTTACTTGAAGGATTTCGTATTAGTTTTCAAAATTACTTTAAACTAGTTCTTTATTCTTCACTTGGTAGAGTTTTTAACTTATACTATATTATTTTCAAAATGTTGTTTTTGAAAACTTCTACCCTTTAAGGGCGGTTGGTTGGGCGACCATGTTTTGTATACTCACATTGTATATCTTTTTAAACATGTACATGATAGGGCGGATGCCATGAGTTATAATAATTCTTATGATATTTCATTTTTATATACTCATATTTTCTTATATATGTATGCATTATATTTCAATTAGTATTTAAATTGATCATACATACATATATATGATTTCTTGTGCTAGATTAACAATATTTTTACATATATGTTTTATAGCACAAATTGTTTTATGCTAAGCTTGATTTAGTTTTAAATGTTAATTGGTATCTTTTACAAACTTATGCATTGGTTTTGTTGGTATTTCAAAAAGGGGAAGAAAAATTCTTGATTTTATTTTCAAACGGTTTCTTACTCACTATTTTTGAGAAATGTTTTGTTTTAGAAAATTTTTATATTTTTCATATTGGTATCAATTGTTTACAATTGATATCTATATTGTAAAATGGTTTAGAATTTAAAAAGAATTGAAAGCAAATAATCCATGTTTTTTAATTGGTATATTTTTTTGGTATCAAAATTTGTTTAATTGATTTCATGTGATATCAAAATTTGTTTAGTTGTACAAGTGTTTTGTTTTGCTTTAATTGATTTTCAAAATTTGTTTTGACATGTATTACTTATATGCAAGAGGAGCTTAGCATCTCCTCTATGTATAGACTCATGATGAGTGTAGTATATAAAGAAGAGCTTAACCTCTTTTCTTTATGTGATAGACGTGTGTAGGAGAGCGTAATATCTCCGTCTATACATTGTATATTCATCTCTTTCTTCATGTAATGCATGTATGTAGGGAGAGTTAACTTTATAGTCTCTCCTCTTCATGAATTTATATCGCATATACATTTATCTTATTTTTCTTTACCCTTTTGTTGATGAATTGACAAAAAGGGGAGATAAATTTAGAGTTTATATATGCATGCTATGTCTGTGTTTATGTATATATATGTTTTTATGTTTAAGTGCTGTATTGAATGTCTACATATTTTATACTATACACGAGTTATGGAAGAGCTTCATAGAAGCTTATCTTTAATCCATGCATATATAACTCCATGAGTTCTGTCATCATCAAAAAGGAGGAGATTGTTGGCCCAAAGGCCCATCACTCTAGTTTGATGATTATTAACTTATGTAGTTATAAAACTAATGATCTTGTGTTTGTTAAGTTTTAGATATTCAATCAAGATCTTAGTCGGTGTTTAGTTTCAACAAAAGATTCGAAGTTAAGTTTTGAAGTTATTACATGTTGATTCAAGAGCTCGCGCTTCAAGATCGCATCAAGTACTCAAAGACGAGTCTAGCTCACGGATCAAGTCATTTTGGAGAAGAAGATCGACAAGAAGACTTTGGTTTAGGTTTTAGTTTAGATCTTGTGTAAGGATAGAATAGTTTTGAATTGCTTAAGTTCACACAAACAAAAGCTTATTTATTGCTTTCATGATAAATAGTTTTAGTTTCGGTTTAACCACTTTAGTTTCAAAAGTTTATGTTTACTTGGTTTACACAACTCATAGAATCAAGTTTCAAGTTTTGGTTTATCATGTATACGGTTTTGTGTTTCGGTTTATTAACATGTATACGTTTTGTGTTTTTAATGTATCAAGTATACATATATCGGTTTCATAAATAGATTCCATGAAAAGAAGTTTACATGGTTTATATGTATATTGGATTTCATCCATATATATTGATGGTTCATATATGTTTAGAAAACCTTATTTTGATGTATCTAGTTTATATGTTTAAGTTTTGTTTTTACCAAAACTTATTTTGGTAGTCAAAAATAAGTATATATCATTTACTGTGTATTGTTTCTATCCATACAATCTATGCTTCAAATGTGTTTCAATAGCTTATTTTGTATTTATACAAGTTTGTAGAAAAATCGAATTTTCATTTCAAAGTTTGGTTTTTGAAAAATACGGTTTTTTACCTCAAAAATAGTTCACTTGTTTGTAATATATGTTGATTTTTTTATCACACATATTTGTACTTCAAAGCATTTATATGAACTTATCTTTTTTGTGGATTTTATTGGGATTTATTGAGATTTAATTGGATTTATCAAGTCAAGTTTTAATCCCTATTTAGTCTATTTTTGGGCTGCTTGCGGTCGTTTGAAATCTGGTTCGGTCGACCAGCTGGTCGACCGACGTGCACAAATATGTGCACAAGCCCAGAGCCTTAGCTCGGTCGACCGTAGCAGGACCGGTCGACCGACTGGCTCAAGGTCACTCTCGGGCTTGTCTCAGTCGACCGAACGGTTGACCAACAGAGAGTTGACTCTCTGGTTCTTGAGTGCGGTCGACCGGCAACTCCAACAGTCAGAAAATTGACTGTTGGCCGATCGATCGGGCGGTCGTCCGACTGGCCAGTTGACCTGGGTTTTGAGCCCTAACGGCTAGTTTTTGTCTAACCTATTTAAAGGGGTTTCTTAGCCAGTTTTTCTCAAGATTTTCAAGAGCTAATTTTCCCGTACTTCAACTAAGTTTTCAGCAACTTTTTAAAACAAGGTTTAAAGCTTTAAATTCTATATCTTTATTTTGTTTCAGAGTTTTGAAAAATCAAAAGAAAAGTTTTGAGAAATCTAGTTTCTAATTTTTCATTTCTATATCTTTCAAGAGTTTTTTCTAAGTGTTTTCCTTTGTGTTTCCTTTCTAAAATCTTTGTTCACTCACATACTTGAGCCATTCATTGCAAATCTATCCTCTTGGATCTTGTATTATGATAGGTATTTTGTTTGTGGTCTTTTGAGATCACTAAGTCTTTGTTTGTGATCTAAGTGATCACCAAATTGTAATCTTTTCTTTACTTTGTGCCTGACTTTGTGCCTTCCCTCTTGTGTAGAGCTTTGAGAGTTGGAATTGTGTACTTGACTCTTAGTATGATCCATTGAATTTTTCAAGGCAATAACTGCACTTCCATCACTAATTTTCTCCTCCCCTTCCAATTTTTCCTACTTTAGTTACAAACTTTCAAAGAGGTGCATATCATTGACTTGTCCACTTGAGGAACCTCCATTGAAGTCATATTGCTGTAACTTCTAAACACAACACAATAATATTATGCTAAAGAAAAACAACATTTCACCAAAGAAAAGCAACATGCCAAAGATATTGCAAATCAATTAAGAGAGGTACAATCCTATCATCAAGCATACAACAATCCTATCATCAAGCATACTAAACATATACAATCCTATCATCGCTTCAAGCATATACTAATATATTTCAAATTCCTATATACTTACTTTCAAATTACTACACTTATCATGTATTTGCTATCATTACAATGGGCACATTCCTCTTTTTTGTGAAGACTCTTGCATATTTTGAATCCAATCCTACACAAATCTTACATAATTACTCTCTCTTTTCTCCTCTATCCGCTCCTCTATATTTGCTCTGCTACTGATCTGTCTCTGCTCTCTCTGTGCTTCTAGAAAGAGAAAGATCCAGAGAGAGGAGCAAAGAGAGGGCAGATATAGAGGGAGATATAGAGAAAGGAGAGGAGAATCCAACACAATTCTAAATCATAATTCTACATTTCTAAATCACAATTCTACAATTCTAAATCACAATTTCAAATTAACAATCCTACACAATTCTAAATAAAAATCCAATACAATTAACTACTGTAACTCTCTATCCGCTCTCTGCTCATCTCTCTATCTACTCTCTCTCGGTCCAGAGAGGGGGCAGTAAGAGAGATCCAGAGTAGAGAGAGAAGAAAGAGAGATCCAGAGAGGGAGAGAGATAACAGTTTAGAGAGAGATGGAGGGAGAGGAGAGTGCTTATCTCTTGATCACCACCGACGAGAGTAGAGAGAGCAAGATGGCCACCGACAACCTGAGATCACCTCTGACGAGATCAATCCACCACACCTCCAATGAGAGAAGCACACAACAACCACCACCAATGATGAGATCAATCCATCCCCACCACCACCGACTTAGACCACCTTGCCATATCACCACGGCTTCATTACCAACGGCTTCATTACCAACGATTACGGCTTGATCACCGCTCGACAAGATCAACCCACCACAACCACCACAACGACGACAGCCAATGAAGGCTCGACGATGACGACCGCTCGACGAGATCAACCCATCACAACCACCAAGCCACCGACGACCGCTTGATCAACACCGAAGGCTCCAACATTGACGATCGATGGTCACGAGATCACTGCAACTCCGATGAGAGAGAGATTGATTTGCAGGAGAGTGGGGATCTGAGAGAGAGAGAGAGAGAGAGAGAGAGAGAGAGAGAGATTGGCTGCGTGGGATCTTAGAGTTTGTGTGGGATTTATTTTGTGAAATCGGGTCGGCTTCAACCTGACCCATTAAACCCGACCTATTAAACCCGCGCTTTGCCGTGTTCGAGCCGTGTCCAAGACACGGTTTGACGTGTCCGACGAGTCAAACTCGTTGACTAGTGTCGGACATGGTCAAATGTGTCCAATACGTGTCGGGCACATGTCCGTGTCTGACACGTGCCCGACACGGACACGCCCCTGTTTTGGGTGTGTCCATGCTTCATAGGTATGCAATTAGTCCTGAAGTTCTCTCTCTACGCCATCCAGCTTAGTGCATTGATGCTGTTGCTTTCGTGTACTTTCTCTTCTCTTTTAACTCCGTAAATTAAGCTGCCTTGTGACCTTCTATTATTTCTCAATGAGATAAGAAAAACATACATGTAAACTGGACAAGAAATTTTTTATTGATATTAAAAATCAAAAAGTTCTTAACTAGTTTGGTTTAGCAATTTACTGAGGCTGATGGTATTGCAAATTTCTCTGTTCCAGAAAGTTTTACGGGTGCCTCCTTAATGTCATGTTGATGGGAAAAGGCAATGAAAAAAATGATGATGATAATGCTGATGATTTCCTGAGCCAATACTTTAATTTGTATCACCGGCAAGACGACATCTATATCTTTAACTTGTTCTTTGGTTCCTACACCTTAGTTACTTGTCCCCGCCATCTATAACCAAGACTCATCTTATGCTAATAATTGATTCGTTGGACACCCACCCACCACCCACCCTAAACACACACACACACACACACACACACACGGGGAAAAAGCATTCTGCAACATACAGTCAACTATGCATGCTTGTTATTATTGTCTAAATAAATGTACTATTGTCTTTACTAGCTATGCATTAAGTTGGTCAAGTAATGCACCCCACACTACAAAAAGGAAAAAAAAGGGCCCACCCCCCCAACACACACCCACACCCACATGAGCATTCCAACCCCCAATATGGCTTTAGCTGCCCTTTCTCCGTTCTTGAACTGAGTAAGATCAAATTTAGAAATGTTTGCCATCTCATGCAAGCTGCACAGAAAAATCTAAGTCAAAGGTCCCACGGGCTCACCGGGGCATGGCCCTTCGATGGCTATGTTTACTCTCAAATCAGGTGGAGAAAGTAGGAATGAGGAAATGAGATGGCAATGAGAAGTAGGACAGACTCTGTTCTATTCTGGATGTTGACCCAGAGGCGGTTGAGGTGAATTGTTATGTCAGCAATTGTGACCTTATGATCATATTTCTTTTCTCATAGGTCTTGATTGAGCATTTACGGTCACCTCTTATATATTAATCATTTCAATGACACTCAAGCATTTCTTGTCCCTAGTTTCTTCATATTATGGTCGTATTTACCAAATATTTTAGCTGGGTTTTTTGATACTCTGTAAAAATTTGAAGCTAAATCTTTGCTAATTCATTCAATCTTAAATTTAATAGTTGATCACTACAAAGCACATGCACTTCTTTAGACCTCCCGTACCCATTTTGGCCATGTGTTGGACATCGACCCCTCCATGGACACGACATACACACCATGTCGGACACCCCCTAGCCTTGTCTAAGCTAAAAGAAGTAGCATCAAAATATCCCCACCTTTGGGGGTAGTTTCATGAAAATACCCTCAACTTTCTATTGGTTCAAGTTACTAACCCCAGCCTAACGAAGATAACAACCGTTATCCTAATGATCATACTATTAATCAGGTATTATGACTTTTCTTACTTTTTAAATAAAACAAATTTTCTCTAAAATTAGAAAGAAAGATCGAAGAGATAATGGAGAGTTGGGTTTTTCAAATATTTTCAAGCCATCTTCTTGCTCTTCATCCCTCCTAAACTTTTTTCCTTCTCCACCATCACGCCTCCTCAACCACCACAATCTCAACCAACAACTTCACTTTTTCATCCACTATGTTCTAATTGTCTTCATCCTACTGTCACTAATTTGTCCCCTCCTCTTCATTCCCAAGTTATCTTGTTCTCCTCCTCTTTCTCCTCCTTGATAACCATCCCCTTCACCACTTCCTCCATCTTTTCTCCATAATTAATGTTAGATATATAAAAAAGATTCAATTTTTAATGCAACAAAGTTAGTATAATATCAACAAGCTATTAGAATTTTGAATCTTTTTATTCTCCTCTAAGTTTATTGTGGAAAGTGGAATTTGAGGTTGTTGTGGGTAATGGAACACTTCTCTAAAACGATATGTAATTTGGCATGTGAAAATGTTTATGGTGTCAAAAATGTGAAAATGTTGAAAGGGAATTTGGGTTTTAACTTCAATAAGTTAGTTAAAGAAAACATGAAATCCAATTCAATAACGAAGATGAAGATTAAAATTGAACAATGGAGATTAAAGAAACCCATTTGTAATTACAAGGAATAACAAAAACTAAAGTAGATAGATTGAAAAATAGAGATCAAGACAGAAATCAACGTATATCAATTGGGGGAAAAACCATAAAATTTAGAATTTTAAGTTTGATTATAAGAGATCCACAAATTATTTATGGATTATATTTCTTGTAGAAACTTGGGATCACTCATTCTTTTTGTAGTTATGAATGGGTTTGGTAAGAGAGATGAAGGTGAAGACAATGAGGATAAAAAATGAAGAGTGAGTGGGTTCTAATTACTAGCTTAATTGAGAGTAAAAATTATTTATAATAGAAAAGGGGCATTTTAGTCCATATAACATCACGTGTAAGTCACATGTGAGTACTTCATTAACGGTTCACTAACAGAAGGTAGCGACCTGAAATTTTGGGAAAGTTAGTGGTATTAACTTGTATCTAAATGAAGTTCAAGCTATTTTCTTGAAACACCCCAGTATTTTACCCTTTTAATTTTTTGGATTTAAGACATGAGACATACACTGCTTCTTTAATTGGGTTTGGGTTGTAATCTGTTTACATAATGATTAGAAATTAAAAAGTCAAATTCCATACCTCATTGCTGTTTATGTAACACGGATGCGGCAAAAATACCTCCGCACCCGCACCCGCACCCGACACGAATTGGGTACAGATTCGTGCCCTACAGATGTCAGGCACGGTCAATCCGTGCCCAATTCATGGTCAACGATCAAGAGGAGGCTGGTGTCAACTCGGGTTGGGTGCGGGACAGATTCGGCGGATTTGGTTTTATTTTGAAAAAAACCCGGCTTCGACCTGACCCGACTTCATATAACCCTAAATCCACCCTCTTGAAAAATCCCCCGATCTCTCTCTTCTCTATAACCTTAAATCCCCCACAGCTCCTCCCTCGGTCGTCCTCTCTCGCCGCAGTTCGACGGATCGAAGTCGGTGATCGACTCCTCTCTTTTGTCGAAGTATCAAAGGATCACAATCGTCCTCTCTTGTCGAAGTCCTTCCTCGTCATCGGCTCTTCGAAAGAGGTAATTTTCCTTCCCCTCTCTCTCACTCTCTACTTTCTCTATTAGGATCTCTCTCTCAGTGTGTCTCTGATCTCTCTCTCGAGAGCTATCTCTCAGAGAGAGCAGAGATACACTGAGAGAGTCTCTCTCTTGGGAGAGAGAGCAGAGACACGATCCTGAGAGAGGGGAGAGAGAGCATAGACACAGAGAGAGAGATCTTGAGAGAGAAATATATACTTAAGTAGTTCTGTTTAATTGATAATTTATGTTTAATTGTTAATTGAAATTGATAGTTAATTTCATGTTTAGTTGATAATATTTGATAATTGAAATTAAGTTTATAGTTAATTGATAATTAATAATTAAATTGATAGTTAATTGCGTTTATTTGTTGCAGATTTGTAGTTAATATTTGTGTTTATATGTTATTGTGTTTATATCAACAACAACAACTAAGCCATTTGTCCCAAGTATTTGGGATAGGCTGCATGAACCAAAAGAGAATTATGCCGGATCGGGCACCACTCATTCCTATCGAGCAATATGCCTTCACTAAGACCTTTAGCCTCCATATTTTGTCGTATTACCTCCATCCATGTTTTCTTCGGTCTCCCCTGCGCTCTTTTAACTTGCCCTAAATTGATACGCTCTACTCGTCGGACTGGTACATCTTTAGGTCTACGTCGCACATGATCAAATCATTATAGACGGTTTTCTCTCATCTTTTCTTCTATAGAGGCTACACTTATCTTAGTACGAATATCCTCATTTCTCACATTATCTCTCCGCGTGTTACCACACATCCAACGAAGCATGCGCATCTCTGCTACACATCTTCTGGGATGATGTCTCTTTATAGCCCAACATTCTGTGCCATATAACAAAGCTGGCCTAATAGCAATCCGATAAAACTTTCCCTTTAGCCATAACAGGATGTTACGATCACATAAAACTCCTGTTGCTTTCCTCCATTTTAACCAGCTAGCTTGAATCTTATGATTGACATCACTATCGATTCTCTATCTTTTTAGATAATAGAACCCAAGTACTTAAAATGATTGCTCATCGATATTTCTTATCCATCTAGTCTCACAATACTATAATTTCGGATTCCCTGTTTACTGAATTTACATTCCATATACTCTGTTTTGGTACTACTTAATCTAAAACCTCGAGATTCTAGAGTTTGCTTCCATAACTCCAATTTGGCATTTACCTCAGCTCTCGTCTCATCGACTAGGACAATATCATCATCAAATAACATACACCAGGGTATCTCATCCTGAATAGCTCTAGTAAGCTCATCCATTACTATGGCAAATAAGAATGGACTCAATGTAGATCCTTGATGCAATCCAATTGTGATAGAAAAATCACTTGTTATGCCTCCACACGTTCTGACATTTGCCACTGCTCCATCGTACATATTCTTGATTATGTTAATATATTTTATGGGGACTCTCTTTTTCATTAGTGTCCACCATAATACCTCTCTTGGCACCTTATCATAAGCTTTTTCTAAATCAATAAAGACCATATGCAAATTTCTCTTCCTCTTTCGAAATCGCTCTATAAGTTGACAAAGCAAATGAATGTCCTCTGTCGCCGATCGACATAAACTCAAATTGGTTCTCTGATATTGTAGTATTCTGCCTTAACCTGTGTTCAATTACCCTTTCTTAAAGCTTCATGGTGTGACACATGAGTTTTATTCTACGATAGTTTGAATAACTCTGGAGATCACCCTTGTTCTTATAGAGAGGTACTAAGGTACTTTTCCTTCACTCATTTGGCATCTTTTTAGTTAGCCAGATCTTGTTAAAAAGGTTTGTCAGCCATCTTACGCTTACCTCTCCTAAGCATCTCCATACCTCAATAGGAATTCCATCTAGGCCAATAACTTTCCTTGACTTCATCCTCTTCAAGGCCTCTTTAACTTCAGATTCGCTAATTCTGTGCATATAATTATGATTCATATCCTGACACTGAATTGTAAGGTCATTCAAGTCTTGAGTAGAACTACCATTAAACAATTTGTCAAAATACTCTCTCCATCTTTCTTTGATTTCTTCATCTCTAACTATTTTGATCATCATCTTTGACACACCTCACAGTACATAAGTCTCTAGTCTTTTTCTCCCTTATTCGAGCAATTCTATATGTGTCCTTTTCAACCTCTTTGGTGTCTAACTTCTCATGCACTTCTTTGTACATCTTTGTACACTTTAGCTTACATTCTAAACAACTTTCTTAGCCTCCTTCTTGGTTATAGCTTATACCTCTCAAAACTCACTCCATCATAATTTTTCTTCAAATCTCTATAAGATTCGTTTAATCTTAATAGTAGCTTTTACCTCTTCATTCCACCATGATGTGTCCTTACATGGTGGAGGACCACCCCCGTGACTCACCAAATACATCTTTAGTTACTCTTTTAATGCAGCTTGCAATTTTGTTTCATGTTTTATTGGGATCATCTTGGGCTTTCCAATCTGCTTCATGTACTACTCGATCTATAAAAACTCTTTGGTTACCTTCTTTTAGCCGCCACCACTTAATCTTAAGATCTAACTTACATTTAATCATTCTAAATCTCCTTCTAATCTGGACATCTAAAATTAAGAGTCTATGTTGGGTTACCATACTCTCACCCGATATTACCTTACAATCCATACAAAACCTCTATCTACTTTTCTAGTTAAAAAGAAATCTATTTGGTTTGCACTTGATCCACTTCTAAAAGTGATCAAGTCAGGCTCTCTCTTCCTAAACCAAGTATTCGCTAAGATCAAATCATATGACAAAGCAAAATTTAGAATCGAGTTACCTGGTTCATTTCTCTCCACAAAACCAAATCCTCCATGTACACTATCAAACCCATAACGACTTGTTCCTACATGTCCATTGAGGTCATCGCCTATGAAAAGCTTTTCTCTAATGGGTATGCTTTGCACAATCTCATCTAAATCCTCCCAAAATTGACGCTTACTTGACTTATCAAGTCCTACTTTGGGTGCATAGACACTAACAATATTAAAAATCTCTTTACCCAAAATAAGTTTAACTAGTAAAATCTTATCACCCTTTCTCCTAACCTCCACTACATCCTCAAGCAATTGTTTATCTATGATCACACCCATCATATTACGATTTCTATTTCTACCAGTATACCAAAGTTTATAGCCCCAAGGCTCTATAATTCTAACTTTTTCACTTACCCACTTAATTTCCTGCACACACAAAATACGAACATTCCGTCTAACCATAGCATCAACTAACTCTGCTAATCTACCTGTAAGAGAACCTACGTTCCATGATGCTAACCTAATCCTATATTCATGAGCTAACTTCTTAACCCTTAATCACTTATAAAAGTGTGAGAACCCTTACTCATTTGACACCACATCCAGGCTCCGATGTGGCGCGTCGTTTCTGGACGACGACCTAGCAACCCTTACCCACTTTTCACTACACCCGGGCTCTGATGTAGCGCATCGCTCAGTGGGGAACGCCCCAACAAAATTTAGTTCTTGGTTCATATTCATAGTATGTGACAATATTTTACGTTAGCTGTCACAGGCCTACCACAACCCTTCTCTTTTATCCTGGCTTGGGACAGGCAGTGGACGATGCACTGACAGAGTTATGTTATTGTGTTTATATGTTGTAGTTAAATTGTTAATTTAGGTTATATGTTGTAGTTAATATTTTCGTGTTATTCTGTTTATAGCAATGGAAATGAAGGTAGTTCAAGTGTAGTATAAGATGATCATACTCCTCTTTGGAGGAATGATACGAAATTGGACAAAAAGGGAAGAGGAAATTGGCGATAGAAGTGTAGTTCTTTTGACAATAGTATGTTGTTTAACTTGGTGGATATTTTATAATATGATAATAGTATGTTGATATTGACTATGATTTTAATATTTTATAAATTTATCTATATATAATAATAAAAGAAATGCTTGTCGTATCCCTGTATCTAATTTTTTTGTATTTTTTCGTATCTCGTATCCGTGTCCGTGTCATATCCGTGTTCTGCACCCGTGTCCGTGCAATATAGGCTGTCCCTTTCTTGAGTTCCTTGTGAGCACTTTGTTGGTTTCTTCTTACTGTCATGCGTTAAAATGTTTCTAAGATTAAATAAAATCTTTTTCTTGCTGTGATATATCCCAAAAAAAAAAATATATTATTATTCTTGCTGGCATATATCAAATAGCCTATATTGTTATTTTGCTGTAATCAGTCACTAAGTGATTGCTTCAACCTTAAAACGCTTCAAGAATCATGATGCTCTGTTTTGAGTTAGTCCGGTTATTTGTCTTGAATTTTGCTTAATTAATTAATTGATTTTGTTCTAAACAAAGATGCATTATCATATGCGCTTGCTCTTTTTTTATGTTAGTGTTTGTGTCAGATTCCCCCATTTCCCAATGTATACAAATTATTTACGTCCTGTGTCCATGTCGTGTCCCATGTCCTGGTCTTTGTTTGTGCTTCATAGCTTATACACCACCACGTGGTAGTCTTACCATGGAGGGAAATTGACACTCAAAACCTAGAAGATCCATCGATCACAGGGATATGTTACCCCCCCGAAATATATATCATGGAAAGAGAATTATACTATTCAACATAAACAGTGAGGGAATTGGTCTCTTATGGTTTTGTGTTTAATAATTTACCCCCCAAAGTTGCAGCCTTTAGAAGGTAATACGTAAGCAATAACCCATTAGTTATAGTAATCGTGATAATTTTTAGTGGGTGTCATACTTCATATTATTATGTTGATAGCATATATTTGGTGTTTTTTGCAGTATCTCAAATCGAACATGGGGTCCTATATTTGGTCAATGAAGATGATCCTAGAATCACAGTGTTGATGGATTGTGAAGGATTATCACCAATCAGATTTCCCATGCAAATGCTGAAATCTTGTGCCGGTATTTTACAAGATCATTATCCAAATCGCCTTGCAGTTTTATTTGTTGTACGACTTCCTCCAGTGTCCCGAGTTATTACCCAGACTTTTATGAAAGTAAGACTCCATTTAGTCAACGCATCTTTTCTTTTATCATGCCACCTTCTTGCAAATCGTGAGATGTCTAACATGAATAACTTGAATTAGTGAGTCTATATTATTGTACAGTGTTAGGCAAAATGGAAGTCACAACTCTTATCTTTTTATCGTTTTAATTATTTTTTCACTAGGTCTTATGTTAGTTCTATGCGTTATTAATTTATTTTAATTTGCTTTGTCATATATGAGCTGAGCCTCCTATTTTTTAGTTCCTTCTTTTTTCTTGTAAACTTTCATAAGTTTTTTCTACTTAGAACTTAAGATCTGTGTGACTTTTTTATTCAGTCCGATGACTATAGCTTTGTTCCATCAATTTAGTTGCTGTTTTTTTTTTTTGATAAATTACATTTTTCATTAGTCTTTTTCGAGGACGTCTCATTCAAGTATTGTTTTCCTTCCCTCATAGGTGGTTATAAATATTTCAGTTCTAAAATTTTACATCATAGATCGAGATAATACTCCTATTTTTCTATATATTTTTTTAAAAAAAATTTTAAGCACATTCTTTTTCAAAATTTGTTTTACCCACCAATGTGACTATTGTTGAATGCTGATTTTGTGAGTTTTCTATGAGTGAAGCGTGGTCCCTGCTTGTCATTAATAAGGTTTTTAACAGAAACATCTCCTTTAAGGATTGTATCGGCTTTTGGATAATGCATCAGGTTCTGAAGCCAGCGACACGGCAGAAACTACGTATCGAAGGACAAACATACCACAAGGTTCTATCTGAATTCCTTCAGAGTGTACCTGCATTTCTTGGTGGAAAATGCACGTGTCCGAAGTGTGACATGCTTCTCACCGGCAAAACAAGGGACCATTCTATGGAGGAGACAAGCAGCTACCAAGGGATGACAAGTGATTGCTCAATGAGTTATGCGCCATCTTCCGATGAATATACGGTCACTGAAAATTCCAGTCATAGCTGCGAACATTACTTGAGAGCTGCTGTCGTGGGCGTCCTCATGCTGTGGATTATCGTTGCTTTTCTTGCCGGAACGTATGATCCAAATTTCTCCATGTGAAGTTTTTCAGTCTCCACTGTATCTCGAATTTGTGTTTACTATAGGAATTAGAAAGTTTTCCCTATGCTGAAAGTTAACCTATGTTTATATAAGCAACATCCATTATCAATTGTTGCCTTGTGTGTAGTAGATTGTTCTTATGGCACGTTCTTGATCACTAGTTAGAAGTGCTTACTTGTATTAGGATGCTTTATATTGGATTTTTTTTTTTTGCCCCTATTATTTGATGAAGGTGAAAATTTCATGTATGTGCGATGGTGTAAAGTGAGTTGCATACTTCATGGATTATACGGTAAATAATTAGAGTTCTCAATGCCTCAGCTTCTCTTTGATATGGAAGGGCGACAAAATTATAAAAGTTTGTATTTAATGAAGCTTTTAGTGGGCATTAATGATTTCTGTTTTTTTATTTTTTCTTGTGGATTGTATTTGCTCTTTCCAAGGTTTTCTCTGAAGGAATCATTTCGTTCGGAGTTGGGAAATGCAAAATGCGATTTGATGTTCTGATATTTCCAGCAAGGCGTGAGTGGAGCATCATCTCAAAAGAATAGCTTTTTTAAGTAGAGTTGCTTAAATATTTATTTAATCAAGATTATTACTCATGTCTAATCGATGTAGGACTATTTGTTTGTACAAATTTTAACAATACCTTCTCAAACAAAGAGTTCCCTGTAAGCTCATCTTTACATCTAGAAGATCATATGTTCTATCAAGATCATTTTCACTGTGTTGGTTGTACATGCTTTACGTGAAGCATGCAACCTGTTACTCCTCTTTACTGCGTTGGAGATCGGCTCGTCTTACGTGGAGCAGCGAACTAGCTTCATAGGAGTCTATGCTACGCCTTTTGCGTCCTAGGGATCGAGCAGCACTCACACACACGACTAAGTTTGAGGCATGACTCTGATATCATTTGTAAGGACTTAGGGCACCATTCTAAAAGACTAGCCTTCTAGACGAAGTTGCTCAAATTTTTATATACGTAAGACCATCTTCATGTCTAGCCGATGTGTGACTATTTGTTCGTACAAATCCCAACACAAGGTTCCAAGATGTCCAGAGTCTCTGCATGGGGTCTCTTTCGCTCCACGTTCCACAGATCAGTAAACTGGTCCGTCGATCCATCAGAATCATATGTGCATTCATTTCAAGAATGAGTGCTGCAAGTGTGCTGGGCTGGGTGAGCATTTGGACCAGAGCAATAGACAGTTTGTGACTAATCAGTGCACTATCTTATGAGTGGAGAAAACCTATTTTTCTCATTGACAATCCAACCTTGGGATCAGGGAAAAAAAAAACCCGTTTTTCTCATTGACAGTCCCGACAGTGGGATCAGTGAGTCAAATTTCAAGTTCTGCACAGTTGTGCCACAAGAACTCTCTACTTCAATCTGGGGCCTCCAGGCCTCAGGCCTCAGTGGTTAAAAAGCAGAATGTTTGATAAGTGGCTTGGTTAGTGCTGTTTAGAGATGAGAATGGACGCGTTGATGAGCCCTCATTGGACATGTCCAATAGAAATTTTTCTGTAAAAGAATGAGAAAAATTCATATTCCTATAGAAAAATTTCTATTGGACATGTCGTCCATTCTCATCGCTGGTGCTGTAACTTTCAAAATTATGCTTTTGCACGGGTTGTCTTTCTCTGCTGCTCAATAGCTCCAACCCTGCCCGCCACCAACTCCTAAAATTGGAAGAAAATTCATGCATTTTCTTCACGCTCCTTCAATGGATCTTGTGTCACTCCACCACTCAAATTTTGTCGGCGGATTGCATAAATTGGAGCACACAAAAAACACATAAAAATAAGAATAGTACTAGCAGTAGAATGACACAGACACTGCACTTGCTCAAATTGTTTTCATCATATTATAAGATTTTATAGAGATCTAGTGAAAATTCTTGGACTGGAAAGTATAGATTGTTTGCATTAGAGTGAGTCATTAGCTGAATTGAGTACATGATGAAATTTAAGTGCATTGCATCACTGGATGCAGACTTTAGCCCTTCATCAGCCTGGAAGGATACCCAGACCCCTCAGTGGAGATCCCAGAGGATCCCCACTAACCCACTCTCAGTGTGAGAAAAAGTTGTAGCTAAATTTGTTTTTTTTGTAATAATTTTATTACTTCCTGGGTCTGTGTGCACCAATTAGTGAGAGGATGTGTGGAGAAAGCTAAGTGAGGTATCATCTAAGCTTAAAGGATGGGATCTGTACTGTAACTTATTCTTGGATTGAACCAAATGTAGATCAGAACTAAGAGAAATTAAGTGGTGTACAGGTGAGCATTTGGGCCTAATGGGACTGAAAAATAGCTCCTGGACATTGAGAAAGGTCGTCCGCGGTAGCGATTTTATAATTTCAGAATTTTAGTACAGTGACAGGAAATTTAAGATCATTTTTTATCCAGAAGTTAATTTGCATGAATTCAAAACAGGAGCTACCAGACTTGACCAAAAAGTAACATCTAAAAGTAAATCACCTTTTTTGAAAGTATCAGTTTCACTTTTACTTTTAGATTGTAATCCATACTATTACTAACTAGCGAACTCTTGTTGAATTTTTTGACAATAAACTTTTTCAAAAATATTAGTTTCACCTTTACATTGCAATCCATGTTATTAGTAACTAATTCTTGTTGAATTTTTTAATCGTGTAGCAAGAGTTAATTAGTATTGGTACGTACACACATATGCGTGTATATATTTGAAATTCATCCGGGTATTCGAAACCGTTTAGTGCACCTTAATTAATCTCGTGAGATCTGTACATCCTTCTGTCTGCTCTGAAAGTTTTTCTACACAGGTTTTGAATAAATCATGAAAATATAATTTTCAGGAACAAATGTCCATCAAGCAATCCGAATCGGCGGCTAAATAAAAAGCAAACACACCATCTAATCAGTGGAGCGCCCCACTCGACCACTGCGTTTGTAAAATCGACATTCAATTAAGACAAGTGTATGGTGGGCCCTACACCGGCCGCCACCGTTTTGGTCAAACTTGTCTCTTGATTACCCCTTTGACTCCTTGAGCTCTTGTAGTCTCACCATAAAAAACCCTCGTCTTCCTATTTCATTTCATTACATGCATGTCAACCTTATCAAACTAACACTACCACTACTCTAAAACCAAGTAGCTTATCACCATGGCCATCACTCCTCCTCCTTCAACCAAACCACTAAGCCTACCCGTACCCGACCACACCCGCTCCCTCTTCCGCTCCCGCCTCTCCTCCGCCCTCCGCACCGCCCTCGCCTGCACCCTCGTTGGCGCCGCCACCCTCTACACCCCCTCCATCCTCTGCCACCACCACCTCCTCCTCAAATTCCCCGCCTTCTCCTACGTCACCGCCGTCCTCATCCTCTCTGACTCCGCCACCCTCGGCGACGCCCTGCGCGGCTCCGCGCAGGCCGTCTACGCGACCGTCCTCGGCCTGCTCCCCGCCATGCTGACCATGTACGCGGTGCGGCCCGCGGGGGTCTCGCCCGCCACCGCCGCGGTGGCTGTGGCTGTCAGCTCGTTCGTGGTGGTGGTGTCTGACTCCGGGCTGACCACCACGAGGGTGGCGCTGGGGCAGATAGTTTTGGTCTTCGTGGCATCTTTCGATTCCAAGCCGGCCGGGCACGGGCACGAGAGCCCCGTGCTGCATCTGTTGCCCGTGGCGGTCAGCACGGCGGTCGGAGTGGTTGCAGCGGTTCTGGCGCTAGTGGTGCCCTATCCTAGACTTGCTTGCTATGAGGTAACTAATTAGTTTGTGATCATGCAATTAATTAAGTATAGACCAAAACACTATTCATTAAGCATACATACATGTACGTACACATCTACTATTTTCTTAACGACTGTGATTCAATTTGATAATGCAACACCTTATCATTTGGAATAAGGTGTATTTATTTTTGAGTTAAAACAGAATCACTCTTTGAACAATGACAACGACAATATATAGTGAAATATGAGCTGAATGTGTATTTATTTTGTTAGGCAAGGAAGAAGAACAAGTTGTACAGTGATATAGCAAGGGAGAGGCTGAGGCTCTTTCTGAATGCATACTGTGCTGATAACAGCAGTTGCATGGCTGCTTCAATCTCTCAGGCCAAATCCTTGGGCCGCACCTCCACTAAGCTCCTTCAAAGTATAAGAGTCTTGCAGGTAACACTAACTGTTTGATTATTTGCTGACTAATCCTCACACTTAACACTTGATAATTTAATATTTAATAAAATAAAATAAAAAGATTTGTAAAGCGTGTGTTTGGCATTAGACAAGTAGATCAATGACTTGAAAAGTGTTCCATTAGAGAAGTAGGGATTTAGAAAGCAAACTAGCCGTTTCACTTTCGGCGGAAATTGAATATAAAGAGATTCTCTCAAGCTGCTTCAGTATTTTTTTTTTCTTTTTCTTTTTCAAATGATTTTCTTTCCTTCAAGAAAAAAGTTGATTAAAAAAAAAAAAAATAGCCCCTGACGGAGGATTACATCGTTTTTCAGTGCTTTAAACCGTTTTTTCTATTTACTTTTCCTTTTCCCTTTTCTTTAATTCCACTCTGATCCAACTTTCTATTTCTTTAATTTTCTCAGAATAAGAAATTATTTTCTACCTTCTTTAAATTCTTTTTCCCACACAAAAAGTTACAGTAACAGTAATATCTATTTTATCTAAAAAAAAAATATATCAGTGATATCTATACCCCTTAATTCAAGTGGTTGTTTTGTTTGAACTATATGCAACTCGAACTACACTAAAAACAAACTGTTAGGTTAATGTTCACAAGTTGCATATAATTCCAACCATATTCATCTAAACAATCTCTAAATATTAGCTACTTCTCACTACTTGTCAAATTAATTTCTTTTTAAACTACTAATGTAATGACTTAATTTGTTCAACAGGGATCCATGCAATGGGAGAGACCTCCATTCAAATTCTTACCTCCCTACAACAGAGCCTCAGCTGACAAACTCCAAGCAATAGAAACATACTTAAAAGGCATGGAACTTGCCCTAGCTTCCACCACTTCACTTCCCAAAACAATTAAACTAGACCAATTACAGCTCAAAGATGATGACATCCTCACCCTCCAACATCAAATAAGTATCAAACTGAAACAAGAAATCAACTCCAAGGCTGAAAGTACTGACTATTGTACTACACTTGACAAAACTCTTCAATGCTTCCAAATTCTTCTCCCAAATCCTCAGGACCTCCCACCCCTCTTCTTCCTCTTCTGCATGAAGCTCCTCTTTGACGACGCTGAAACCCAAACCCCTCCCCCATTACTAGCACAGGAGAGCAAGCCCAACTCATGCGAAGATCAAGAACGCCAACAAACAACTAAGAAACCACCAGGCTTCATTTGGTCTACAAATCTAACCACCAAGAAACTTCTCATTGCCTTTAAGTGCTCCCTCACCCTGGCCCTCGCCGTCTTCCTCGGCCTCCTCTTCAGCAAAGAAAACGGGTACTGGTCCGGCCTCACCGTCGCCATCACATTCTCACCGTCCAGTGACTCAACGTTCCGGCTGGCCACCACCCGGGCCCACGGCACCGCCATCGGGTCCGTCTTCGGCGTCTTCGGGTCTCTAATCTCCCAACACCTAATGGAGGTCCGGCTACTCTCCCTCGTCCCGTGGCTCATCTTCACCAGCTTTCTGCAGCGCAGCCGGATGTACGGGCAGGCGGGCGCGGTCGCGGCCGCACTCTCGGCCATGATCATTGTCGGCCGGAGAGACTACGGGTCCCCGATAATGTTCACCATCAACAGGCTAACAGAGACTTACATTGGATTGTGCTGCGCGATCATGGTCGAGATCCTGCTGCAGCCTGCACGGGCTTCGACTGTGGCGAGGGGACGGCTGTCGGAGAGCCTGAAAACTGTTCGTGAGTGCGTGGGGTCGATGACGAGCCCTGCAGACTTGAAGGAGAAGGAGAAGAAGCTGAAGGCAACTGTGAGAGAACTGAGGAAGTGTGTTCAAGAGGCTGAGTTGGAGCCAAACTTTTGGTTCTTGCCATTCCCAGTTGCCTGCTACAACAAGCTGCATGGCTCTCTCGCAAAGATGGGGGACTTTCTGGTCTTTTTGGTTCATGGCATGGAGATGTTGACCCAAGAGTACTCCTGTGAGATTGAGGAGAGTTTGATCATGGAAGAGTTCAAGGAGTTGATTGGTGATTCATTGAAGTGCTTGGAAGACGTCATGCAAGTCAAATCACTTGAAAGGCTAGACAAAGAGTTGTGGGCTAGGAAACAGACCATGGGCCATGACGTCGAGGCAGGAAAAGGCCCAAGCCCATTTGGGCATTGGGCCTTAAATGAGAAGGTGGTTCTTGATTCTTTGCTTCAACAGTCGAGGGAAGTGTTGGAGAGGGTTGATGATGAGGATGTGGGTGGGGAGTTGAAGCGTCAGTTGGTGCTTTGCTTTGCTACCATTGGATTTTGTGTTGGAGGGTTGATGAGAGAGATGAGGGAGATTGAGAAGGGGGTGCTTGAACTTGTGCAGTGGGAGAACCCATCGAGTTATGTTAATTTGCATGAAATTTCTGGTAAAATAAAAGAGATCTCAACCTGTTAGTTGTTTACCTTCGATATATGTGTCTTTTTCTCTCTTTATGAATTACTGAATTAATAAGGTGTCTTTTGACAATTTTTGACAATTTTGTAATTAGAAATACAGTTTTTGTCCTTTAAAGGTTTAACTTTAAACAATTAGCTTAACTTGGTTTTGGCCTGGGCCGAATTAAGAACCTTTTCCTGTCCAAGTGCTACAATGTACCTGAATGTACTATTATTATATGCCTTTTTGCACGCTCTTGCAGATTGCATTGGTACAATATTGGCTCCAAGAGCGCGATGTATTTGCTCTCTCTCAATAAAGTAATCTATTTGGAAGTATACTTTACACTATGGTGGCCTGCGTCACGCATTTCTTCTCAATTATTGCCATCTCAACAATTCTGTGCATATTTGGATTTAACTAATAGGATTAGTTCCCCATTATCGATCGCTCGATTATTTAGATAGATGCAAGTCATTCAATGTTAATTTCAGTGGATCGATAGATACTAATGCAAAGAAACCTTTGCTTCAGTCCAATGTAGGAAATCAAGATAAAAGCAAGCCAGCAGCTGTCGACAACCAAACTCGGTTGTCGACAACAAACTGTAAAAGGTATTTTCTGATAGTTGGGGTTTTATAGTCTGTCGACAGGCCAGCTTAGCTGTTGAAAGCTGAAGGCCCATCTGTGGATCCGACTCTGAACATGATTCAGTTTTCAATTCTGCATTGAACTACGAATTTATTTTGTTTTTCTTTTGTTTGATTAGGTTTCTTAATTAGATTAGTACTCTTCTTTTATTGCCTATATAAGGTTATTGTATTTTAGGTTTTTGTATTCAAGTTTTAATCATCAATAAAATTGAGTTTCTCTTTTCAATTGCTCGTGGATACGGGTTACTTATCCCTTGCTCGTGGATTTGAGTGTTTTATCCTACTTGAAGGTATCCTTTAGGGTTCGTTGGCGCTAGAATTAGATCTAATCGGCGTTGTGCGCTTTCTTGTTTGCGTCAAATGGTATCAGAGCTTCGACTACTTTCTGGCGATGGCAGGAGACAACGATGGATTGCAAGACCTTTTCATAAGGATGAGCACCGTTGAAGGGATATCAACGCTATCAAGTCAACTTTAGACAACATGGTCCAAGAGCTTAAGAGATTACCCTTAAAATTGATGACCGCAGTCTAACCGATGGTACATATTGAAGCGGACGGGATCATCCATCAACTAATCTTTCACTATCACCTCCACCCTTACATCCACCACAGCAACCACCACCACATCAGCCACCTCAATTACAACCATCATCAAATCAGCCACCTCCATTACATTCACCTCCTTATCAATCACCCCCACATCATCCACCACCGAAGCATCCTCTACGAGATCTCTAATTTAATGAATTCTCTGATAAAGAAGAATTGGACAATCCCATCTATCAATACGATGATTTTGAAGACGAATATGAAGATGAATGGATGACCTATGAAAAACGAAGAAGATTCTCTAATCCTAACCGAAACAGGAGATAGATTTTCTAACTCTAACAGGAGAGGCAGATTTTCCTATCTTAATCATGGTAGGAAGGAGGGTAACCTAAGTCTAAATATATCGATATTATAGGATTAAAATTAATATAATATATAAAGAGAATACCCACAAATATTATAACAATGTTATAGATAATATTGAGTCTAATCTATACAAGTTAGAAACAATAATTACAACGAGAAAAATATTACTTACGTGATTTCCATTATTGATATCAAATTCTGGTGCACTTTTTCTATTGACATAGATCTTCTTTTATAGTCTGACGATAAAAGAACAGTCCCTTTTGGACACTTTTCTTTGAAATTAGGCCTCAAGAACTTTTTCTTGATGAATGTCAGTGTTAATGCATATGGGTAAAATATTAGGTTTCATCTGTATCACATAATTTATAGATAGATTAAGAACATTTTATTCTTACATCATCAAATTAAGATTACTAAATAGACTATTAAATTATTTTGAACTATGTATACAAAAATAATTCGAAACAATGGTGGACTATACAAATTAAACGTATAGTAAAAAAATAATATAAAGACTCAAGTTTTAAAGAGAGATTAAGAACATTTTATTCTTAGATCATATCAAATTAAGATTACTAAAATAGGCTATTAACTTATTTTGAACAATGAATAAAAAAATAATTTGAAACAATTTTGGCTATACAAATTAATGTATAGTACTAAAATAATATCGTATAGAGGAGAGGGTAGAGAATGTACAAAATATGCTTTTGATATGAAATTACAGAGGTAATGCAAAGTATTCAATATTAGAGTTATATGTGATCTTAATGTGATATCTATTGCGACAGATATTTTTTTTTTAAAAACTAAGTAAATTTCTTCTGAATTTTTTAGACTATAATGTATTACTATTATGGAATTCTGTCCCTCCTAGAAACATGATGTAAGCTCTTCCGGTGCCTTAAATTAAAATTTTAGTGCCTGATATAGTATTGCATTAGCTTCTACTAAAGTTAAGCTTGTAAGTAAACTTTATTTGGAAGGATTGTGTGTGTAGTTGCACTTAGGGGTGAGCATCGGTCGGTTCGGTTCGATTTTTGTTAATTTTTGCAAAACCGAACCGAGCCGATTAGACTTAGTAACCGAACCGAACCGAATCGACTCAATTCGGTTCGGTTTTTCGGTTTTTCAGTTAGGTCAATATATTGCCATCATTTCTTGCATTTTTAATCATCATTATATTATAATCCTTTAATATTCTAATCTCAAATACGCTTTCCCAAATTAGAAATAAGAAAAAGACCATAACCTTAATGTGAATTGAAAATTTTATATTCTAAAACTTTTACATTGTATTTGAGCTCTTATATCAAAGCTCATATAATTATTACTATTTTTTAATGATAAGAATGAGAAAAAGAACTATATTAATATAAATATTATTCTCAATTGTGATCGTGTACTTAACATAGCGTTTACATATTCAACATACAAAAGATGGCATTACTAAAAGAAATGAGATAAGCTTCAAACAGTTTTTTTTTTGAACTATATGATTCACTTAATTGAATTTGAGTAGGGTGATATATAGGGTGAGAATTCGGTTCGGTTCGGTTGGGTTCGGGTTTTGGAACACAAAACCGAAACCCGACCGAATTAGAGCGGTTCGGTTCGGTTCGGGTTCGGGTTTCGATTTTTGGTCGGTTATTTCGGTTATAACCGAACTCTGCTCACCCCTAGTTGCACTATCCGCAAGACACACGTTCTCACCACTTATCTTGATGTTCTAACAAAAAAATATATGAAAAATCAAACAAACTATTTTATTCAGTAATCAAAGTAAGAAAAAGAAGACACGAGACATAAATAACATGACAACACCACAAACAGAAGTGAAGCTCAATCGGTTGAGATAAACCCATCACTGGTCAGGAAGTCGAGTTTTTCACTTGAGTCGACAAAGAAATCAGAAACATCTAAGTTTGTTATGTCATTTTCACCATCAAGATCAGTGAAGTTTATTTTATATTATTTACCTTTTCTTTTGACGCTTGGTAAAGATCCACAAAATATTTCGGCGTACGACATGTACGAGACCAATGTCCCTTCATCCACACCTATAACAAGCATCTTCAATATAATGATGAGCCTTAGCTTGTATTTTCTTCTATTTTTCTTGCTTTATCTCAACATTTGTCCACTTCTGATGGCGCGTGCGTTTTCTGTAAGGAACATTTGGAGCGTAACAATTATGACCAGTACCACGGAACCTGCCACGATCTCGTTCACGTCCATGATCGCCCATATTTGTAGAATATGCTGCATTCACTTTGGAGAATGCAGTTCTATTCACTTCAGGGAATAGTGTAAATCTGTTTGGATGTCAATTGTGATTTTCTTCTCAAAAGGCAGTTATTTTATTTTGCAACCAAGAGACATGAAATTAATTCAGAATATTTCTTTCTTAATTTTCGCTCTCAATATTACTGCTGCAGGAGCAAATTCGAGACAAAAAAGTAGAGTAAGTCCTTTCTAATATGTCTTCTTCGGTTACTTTTTCTTTGCATAATTTTAACTTAGAGACAATTTTAAATAATGCAAAGTTGTATTCACTATCCATTTTGAAATACTGCAACCTCAGATGCATCCTTTATATCGAGATTTTGGTAATATAATAGTTTACTGATGGTCATATCTCTCTTTTAGAGTAGTCCAAATAGTTAAAAGATCTTTTACTGTGGGATATTTCAGTTTTCAATCCTTCATCAATATAATAGCGAAAAAGATTAGAGCCTTAGCGCGATCTTACTGGGATGCTTTGATTTCTTCTTTCATTGTCTCTCCAAGGTTCTTAGCCTCGAGATGTGTCTCAGCGTCAAGGATCTAGATAAGTAGTTTTTCCCCCGAGATATCCAGAGCAACAAAATCGAGCTTTGTGATATTTGATATTTTGCAATCTATTCATGTATAAAAAATATAAATATTAGTAAAAAGATGGACATTAAATTAAGAATAGGTATTGTATGTATATATGTGGATATAAATCTATGTAATCACAATAGAACTTCGAGTTTTATTTTGGAAAACTTAAAGTTCCATTAAATTATAATATATACAACATGCTTATGTAAAAAAAAAAAATTGATGTACCAATCAAAAATAAATTAAATTCCAACAAATATAGCCATCAAGCTTCTTATCTATCAAATACTTTCATAATTTTTTATTTTCCAAAATTTATAAAAAAAGAAATTCAACAACAAGGACTATCAGAATATATTTCAAAATTGTAGTTGAACTTTAAAAAAATGGGATGAATTTTAAAAGAATATTTATAAAATCCATTACTTTCTCATATAAAATTGGAACTAAACATATAACTTTGTATAGAAAACTCCAAATGCCTAATTTCATATGTAATAAATTTCATTCAAAAAAATTCTAAATGGATAAAAAGGTACAACGAAAACGTTGAGAAGACGTCATATTTGATCCAATATCAATCTCAACAATTTATGGACTAACTTTAATTAATAAGAACATTTAAAATTATATAAGGAAAGGAATTACAAAAATTTGTATATCTTGATTCTCCGTGGCTCAGAGCGTTCGTACTGATACCGTGGTACAAAATTGGAGGAACGAGACAAATAATAAACCAATAAGTTTGCACAGAATATAAGTGTAGAGGGAAATATTTCTTTCTTGCATTTTGTTCAATCATGTAGACATATATTTATAGGCAAAACTGAAAGCAAGATGAAAGACATGTGAGCAAACCAAAGGTGGGGTTAAATGTGTCGGTGACATAAAGGGGGGTGAATAGGTGACTAGCTAATTAATGCAAAACTAATGCAGAATTAAAAACTAATTATGTAACCTAAAAACTATTAAGCTAACATACAACGTATAACCAAAGAGTGTAGCCGAATTCCTGGTGAAGGGCTCTGAATTATCTCCTCAAGATTCCTCTAAATTAGAGTTGAGGTGCAACTATGAGTCTCTTGGTTTAATACAAGTGTGAGCAAACAAACCGAAGCATATGTTCAAATAAGCACAAATATTTTAAGCATATAAAGAGATGAACAATATAAGCATGCAAGATATAAACACAAGTGAGAGAGAAAGATAAGCAATCGCAAACATTGGAGAATTGTTTTGAGGTTCGGGCACACTTTCTCTACATCCCCGCCTTCAACACTATAAAGGATTTTTACTAGAATCGATCCTACAAGATTACTCAGTGCTGCAATACCTACAATGAACTCACACTAGAACTCTTGAACTCACAAGTCCCTCACTTGTTCTCGCAAGAACAACACAACACGAAACCACAAGTTCGCCAAGGCACACCTCTACAACTCCTCAAAATAGAAGGTGGAACACTTGGTTATCTTAACACTTGATCACCCTCAAACACCCTCACAAACAAAACTCCTATAAGATAGATATGGCTATGAAAAGCTCAAGTTTGTGTGAGGAAAAACAAGATAGATTTGAAAGTAAAAAACTCAAAGAAAAGCTTTTAAAAACTCAAGAGAATCACTCTTGATAACACTCTTTTGATATGAAAGTTTAGCCCAAAAACTTGTTGAAAAACCTCTGTGGAAAATAGGAAAAACTAGCTCCAAAACACTTCTCAAAATCTCCTGTAAAACTCACCCAAAAGCCTCATATTTATAGGCCAAGAAAAACTAGCTGTTATGGATCACAAATTGGCCAGAATGGCCCAGTCGACAGACCAGCGGTCAAAATTCTGACCGTTGGAGTCTTGCGGTCGACCGACCTTAGATTCAGACTATGCAATAGGTCAAATTTGAGCACAGTTTTAAGATCTAAAATGTTCAAATTTGGAAAAAAATATATAATATAAATTTGTAGAACCTGACGCCTTCTTTCTAATGCAACTTAATTCAAATCAATATTATTTCGGAATAAAAAGTTATAAACAAAATACTAAAAGGCGTCAAACCAGAAACTGTAAACTGTTTTCATAACAAGAACAAACTTCAACCCAATATTTGACATCTTTAAAATTTGAATCTAAAAATAATTATTGAAAAAGAAATGTAACCCTGATGTTATCTTTGAAATGTAATTTAAATCATGTTAATTAAATATAAGAATAAAAAGTTATGATCAGAAAACTATAAGGGTGTCTAGCAAATCAGCAAAACGGTCGGCCGCCCGATCGACCGAGAAAACCCGAGAGCTCTGCAAACTCAGTCAGTCGAATGGTCAGTCAGCCGATTTCTACTACGTCGACCAGTCGGTTGACCGATCTCAAGTCACATAGGCTTGTGCACATATTATGCACGTCGGTCGACCGCTCGCTTTACCGAGCTAGCCTTTGGTCGACCGTCGGTCGACCGCAAGCAACCCAAAAACAGTGTTACAACTTTTAAAATACATCTTAAATTCTAAAAATTTTTCATAAAATCTATAAAAATAAGTTCATTGAAATACTTTGAAGTACAAATATGTGTGATAAAAATTAACACATATTACAAACATGTGAACTATTTTTGAGGCATAGAATTTAAAGCTTAAAACAAAAATCGTATTTTTCGAAAATCAAACTTTTGTGTGTGTATGTGTGTGTGTAAGCATGATCATTGCACAACTAATCTATCTTTTATATTTTATCTAAAAATAAATTTTAAACTTACAAACTCTCGACTCAAGTCTTCTCTTAAAAATCTTCTTCTCCAACTAGACTTGATCCAAACGTGATACATGAGCTAGATTTCTCTTTGAGTACTTGATGTGATATTTAAGCGCGAGCTCCTGAATTAACACTGCTAACTTCAAAACTTGACTTCGAATCTTTCATTGAAGCTAAACACCGACTAAGATCTTGATCAAATATCTGAAACTTATTAAACACAAGGTCATTAGTACTATAACTACATGAATTAATTATCATCTAAACTAGAGTAATGAGCTTTTGGGCCAACAATCTCCCCCTTTTTGATGATGACAAAACTCATTGAGTAATATAGATATATATATGGATTAAAGATAAGATTCATAGAAGCTTCCCCTTAACTCATGCATAGTAAAAACAAAAAAGATATTTAATAAATGCTCATAAACTAAACAAATATATTTGCATAAACCACAAA
>JAVJIF010026321.1:0-66321 GCA_038442645.1 Agave tequilana
CCAAGAGTTTTTACAGCAGATTCTTCCCTGTCACAGCTCAGAAAGACATGGAGGAGCATTCATCAGACTTCGCAGGGGAATAAGTCCGTGGATGAGTATGCCGCGGATTTCTCAGACTTAGCCGCTTTGCTCCGTACATGGTAACTGATGAGGAGAAGCGGGCAAGCAGATTTCAGCAGGGCCTACAAATGGACATACAGTATTCTTGATGCCCCAGCAGTTGAAGACTTATTCTGAAGTCCTTACCATAGCTCGGGAAGTGGAGCGTGGACTAGAGAAGAAGAAAGCAAACCAGATGGGGAACCAGGCCAAGAAGAGGCCTTTTGAGTTGAGTGGATGAGGAGGATGCAGATAGGGCAACCCATGGCCTGATGATGAAGAACCATTCCAACCTCCTCTGTCTCAGATTGTATGCAACTTCTGCCACAGGCCCGGACATTATAAGAGGGATTGTCGAGTGGCCAATGGATTTGTTTGGCATGTGGGAAAGGGGGTCATACGCTCAGGGATTGCCAGTTCAGAAAGTTTGGACATGCGGCACCAGTCAGACCAGCTCTTCCAGCTCCAGCACATCTAGCCCCAGCATTTCCAGCACCGCCACTGAGGAGGAACCCTGAACCTGTTGATCGAAGAGTTCCATTTCCACCCCAACGGTATGATCATCAGCAAGGGGGATGAGGCCTAGAGCAGATCAAGGTAGAGGTCAAGTTCACATCATGGCAGCAGAGACCTCGGGCGATACAGCAGAGTGTGAAGACCAGTATCCAGATCAGGAGCCTTAGGGATATCATGGTAACCACTACCCAGTCTTGTATTTGAGTTGGTTATCATTCTAAATATTTTCTCTTATCATTCTTTCATTGTCCATTCTGATCCTTCCTGTATTCACCTTATTCCCTGTTTTGGTTTTATGAGCCCTTTATTCCAGCCTTTGTCCCCTTTGTGTTCATTTCACCCCTTAATGAAATTGCGAGGACGCAATTTTTGTAAGGTGGGTGGATTGTAATACCCCGTTCCCGGAATACGTACTTAGTTGCGTATTCAGATTTTCGATCGTATTTTTCGATTTGTTTCCTGTATTTATTCTGTATTATGAATTCCTTATATGATTGTTTTGCCTTGGATTTGGATCGGTGAACTCGGAGTCAGCCTTGGTCTGAGCCGGGGACTCGATCTCAAGAGTTTTACTTGTTTTAGACATTCTGGTTATCCGATTCGACCGATTTCAGTTTTAAACATCGTTTTCTAATATTTGGATTTTCTATGATTTTCTGGATTTTTCTGTGATTAAGTTGAAAATCTTCAAACCGGTGTCGGCCAGTGCCGCTGACCGATTCCCGGATTTTTAATTCTCAAACTGTTTGGAATTTCATGATGGTCCTTTAGACTTTATCTTTTAGAATTATATTTTCTACTTAAATACTTTTTCTGAGAATTTTATGATTTTATGAAAATTCCGTCGGAGTCGGTAGGTAACTGATTCCGGGATTTTTAGTTTTAAAACTATAAAGTATTTCTAAAAAGGATTTCACTATGAGTCTTCATATATTATTTTGATTTTTGGTAAATTTGCGAGTCGTTCTGAGATACTTGAATTTCGGGCGATTCCGGTATTTTCTGAATTGTTTTCCGTATTCTTGACTTGACCCGAGTATCTGTATTTTCAACAATTTCATTTGAGTTCAAGAGAAAATATCTTCTCCTTTATAATTCCTCTTTCTTTTTCCTTTTCTTTATTTCTTACCTTCCTTCCCAAGCCACACACTTTTCCAATTTTCCCCAAATTACCAAAATCCCTTTTTTTCCTCTCCACACAACTCCCACCTACCTCCACCATTTAATGCTCTCTCTCTCTCTCCTCCCATGGCCGGCCAAGTGGCCAAGAGAGGGACACTCACCTCACCTCCCCTTTTTCAAATAACCCCCTCTCTTCCATCTCAATTACAACCCTTCACAAATTCCAAATCATATATAAACATTCCTTTACATTTCCTTTTCTTTTTTCTTCACTTCACCAAAAGAGAGCCCTTCACCAAAATCCCTCCTCCATCTCAACTCAACCTCCAACTTCAAGAGCTTCATCTAGGGCATCATCAAGGTCTTCATCTTCAACCACCAACTCCCAAAGCAACACCAAGATCATCTCCACCTTGGGATCCTTTCAAGACTACAAAGCTTCACCTAACCAATCCTAGTGAGTATTTCTACTCACCAAGACTTGTTTCTTTCCTAAGCATACTTGTATCTCCATATCTTGTGTTCATATGTCATAAAAATCCTATTTTTAGACCATCAACCAACCAGCAGATTCTGCTCTGTATTCTTTTTTTTCCCCATGATTAGTCGACTTGACCTAGAACCTAGTCGACTAGAAACCCTTAGCTGAAACGTAGCCTTTTCTGACTTCACAGTTTTAGTCGACTAGTCCCCTATTACCAGTCGACTAGATATCCCTAGTCGACTACTAGAATTCCCCTAGTCGACTCCTGAAATAAACTCAACTCTCTGTATCTCCATCTTAGTCGACTTAAGTATCTATTAGTCGACTTGTAGTTTCCTGTTAGTCGACTACCCTTTTTACCTAGTCGACTAACTCTTCCTGAAACAGAAACCCAAACTCTCTGGAACACATTATTAGTCGACCACCCTACTTTCCTAGTCGACTAACCCTTCTATTAGTCGACTACTATTCCAACCTAGTCGACTAACTTATGGCTGTCTGGTATTGTGATTTCCTTCTTGACTATGTATCTTACCCTTGATACATGTACTATACATATATATTCCTACTTATACTTCATAGCTTGTACTGTATGATCTATTAATTGGTGTATATCATCTCTTGTCACTTCATATTCCCCAGGTTTATGTATTGCCGTGCAACTGCTTGTTCATTCTTATACTTGTACCTTGCCGTGATATTATTGCTTCTTTACTTTATACCATGCGTGCAGACCCTTCGAGGTCGTTGAACCCTGTTTGCTTCTATATTTTCCCCTTGCCTTGCTATGATCCAGACACGTCAGTACATGTTTTCCTTTAACACATGTATATCACCTGACCTCCAATGTGTTATCCCTTGACCACCTTGGCATGCCACTACTTGGCAAAACCCTATGGTTATAACATGACTGACCCGGCCTATTATCAATCTATTGTTATGTTTTATTGCTTGTGATATATCACCACCTTGTCATGCTATCCTTTAAAACCAAGCATGATACACTTGACCTTATGATTATCTTGTTTACGGGAACCCTGCCTTATTTTATGGAACTTAGTGCCACACCATACTCGGTGGGGCCACCTCTAGAATCTACCCCCCCTCAGAACAAAGTGCCACATGGAACAAAGTGCCACACCTCACGGTGGGGGCCACCTCTTGAATCTGTAGGGCTATTACTGTTATGTACATTTGTTCCCCGTAAGCTGATAATTCTTAATAAGCTACAACTTGTATGGGTATGGGAGGAAGTGATGGATGCCGGAATGATATCTTGATTATAGTATGGGAATATGACATATATTGGCGGTACTGTTATGATTACTGTTAAGATTACTGTTAGGGGACTTTGGGCCTCCAAAACTGGTCCCAGGTGTATGGGAACTACTATAAGAAGCTATATCAGTTCTCCATCAGCTTCCGATAACAACCCTCGACTTTCTTATATATGTATGTATGTGGGTTGGGATCGATACCGAGACACTACCTAGATATATGGGTTAGACGAGTTATAATAATAATTGATAACCGTTATGGATCTTATTATGATTCTTGATATTCCAGTCATGATTCCAGTTATGTTTCCAGTAGATAATTATTATGATTCCCGTTATTCCAGTTATGTTTCTAGTTATGATTCTTAGTATTCTTGCTATATATTCCCGTTTTGACTGTCATATGATTTGCAACTCTGATTCTATATGCTTGGGATTTCTGTGGCATGAGACAGGGTATATATATGAGGGTTTCCTTGTTTGGATTATCCCCTCGATGTATTAGTCTCATGGGACCGTGACTTAAGCATATACAATCACTTTTGCCTGTAACAGCCTTACTTTGCATTTCCCGTTTCATGATTCTGCTATAACCTGTTCTTGTATACCACTCTTGTGTTCTAACCTTTCTACTCTTGTCACTTAGCCATTTGGCTGTAGCCTGTTCATTATTGGGGTCCTGACTCCCTTGGATTTGTATGTTCAGGTTGAAGCTTGGAATCGAAGTGGAGCTGTCCACAGTAGATCGAGCTTTCTTTGTGAGCAGGCCGTTTAGCTTCAGTTCCTCCGTGCCAGACATCTCTTTTGACTCACGGGATCTTCATCCTACTCGTGAGCATCTTGTGTCTTTACTGTATATTTTACTTTTGGACTGGGTTGTGATAAAAGACACATGTGATGTGTATATGTTTATCATACTGTGATGACTTTGTATATGTACCTTTATGTTGGCATGTGTATGTATACCACGCTTTGTGTTGTACTCTGATTCCTTGCTTGTACTTTTATGCTTAGCGTATACGTGGGGCACTTTCTGACCTACGTATATACGTTGCAGTGACGTCCCCGTATCCGTGGAAATCGGGGCGTTACACTTTCTCTCTCTAACTGATCTCCTCTCTACTATTTCTCTCTACTCTCTCTCCTATTCTCATTCTCTCTCTCTAAAATCTCTCTTTCCTCTCTAGACTTTCTCTCTCTAGAAACCCCTCTTTCTCTCTCTAAACTTCTCTCTCTAAATCTCACTTCTCTCTCTAGCTCTTTCTCTCTCTATTCTCTCTCTCCTCTTTCTCTCTCTAAAAATAAATATATATTTATTTTTAATATATAGATTGATGGTGTGCGCGTATTTCTGGTGTTTCAGAATTTCACGCTGTTTTCCCTGTGATTTAGGCGAGTACAGTTTCTTTTTAACATACTTCTATTTTATCATTATGCGAGTACATTTTCTGTATTGTTATATGCATTACTATTCCGTTACATGCCTAGTCATTGCCACTGTAACTTTTTACACCAATATGCAATATTTGACCAATGATATCCGACTCCGGTACCTGCCATGCGATATTTAACACATGATATATAACATCGATACTTGCCATGCTATAGTTGATACATGATACCCGACACCGGTACTTGCCATGCTATATTTGACACAGATATATAACACTGGTACTTGTCATGTTATATTTAACACATGATATATAACACCCGGTACTTGCCATGCTATATTTGACACATGATATATAACACCGGTACTTGCCATGCTATATTTGACACATGATATAAAACATCGGTACTTGCCATGCTATAGTTGATACATGATATCCGACACCGGTACTTGCCATGCTATATTTGACATATTATACCCAACACCGGTACTTGCCATGCTATATTTGACCTATGATATCCGACACCGGTACTTGCCATGCCTATATTTGACCTATGAAACCCGACACTGGTACTTGTCATGATAAGTTTGACCCATGATTCTGACACCGGTACTTGCCATGCTATACCTGACCCTGATATATGACACCGTACTTTGCCGTGCTATACTGACACATGATATTTTTAACACCGGTACTTGACATGTTATACTTGACACCTGACACCTGTATTTCCTGGCATATGCATGATTATTATATCATTACCAAACATCTAGTACTCCTGTACTCCTGTATCTCTTGTATCTCCTGTACTCATGTACTCAGGTACTCCTGTATCTCCTGTACTCATACTCTTGTTAATAGCACAGTCAGACCGCGCCCGGCAAAGCATGCCTGGTGTCGGGATGACAAAATGTATCCATGATCGTGCTAGCGTCTGGCGGTTTCCTGAATGAAACTAAGTGCCACACGGAGTAAAGTGCCACACCATACACATGGTGGGGGCCACCTCTTGAATCCGTGGGGCCACCTCTAGAATTCATTCCCCACACAGAGTAAAGTGCCACACAGAGCAAAGTGCCACACCATACACATGGTGGGGGCCACCTCTTAAATCTATGGGGGCCCTCTTGAATCTGTGGGGCTCCTCCTGTATCAACCCTCAGAGCAAAGTGCCACATGGAGCAAAGTGCCACACCACACAGTGTGGGGGCCACCTCTTGAATCTGTGGGGGCCACCTCTTGAATCTGAAGTGCTACTTTCTCCTCCTTCTGCCTGTACCGCCTGGTGTTAGCGTGATAAGCATTCTCAGTGCCTATTACACACCCATACATGTACAATGATAACTCTTGGAGCACGTGTTATTTGGTCTCTCCGCTATTCGAATAATGGTACCCGCGTATCGGAGTTCGGATGAGTTCTACTGGAAGTGCGGGCTCCAGTGTGAACTGTCGGTGTTGTGGGACGCCGGTGAGAAAGGACAAGAATAACATAAGAACATAAGAAACAGTAATAATATTAGGAACGTGTGATATTTGGTATCTCCTTTGTTCGGGTCTTGGTACTCACATATCAGACCCGGGTAAGTTCTACAGAGTGCGAACTCTAGTATGGACTATCGGTGATGTGAGGCGCTGGTAGGGAGGCGATTGAAATATCAAACGGTACTGATTATTATTATTGAAATGCAACACCTTTATATTCCACAATTATGCTCTGAGTTGACACCCTGTTTATAACACATGACCTCTGTGATACCATGGTTACTCCAGACACACTCTAGTTCTATTACTCTTAGGGCAACTCAAGTTGTATAAACTCAGACGATGGCGGCATGAGATATGGGTATATAGATGAGGATTTCCTTATTTGGATTATCTCCTCGATGTGTCAACCCCATGAATCCATAATCTGAGATTATACAACTAGTTTTGTCCATGCTTATATTTATCGTGTGTTAGTGTATTTATCACATGTTTAATTTATTTGTGGCATGATTATGTGTACCTATGCTCTCTATACTACTGTTTTCCATACATGTTTTTCGATTCAAATTTACTGATATATATGTATTTACTTGATCTCAGATTCACTGTCATTTTCCTTATATTACTTATCATTTCTTGTACCTGCATGCCTGGACCACATCACTTGATCATGTACACGTGTGCCTGTTTATGTACGCCATTTGGCTTTATCATATGCATTCGCTGGGGTTGCTAACAACCCTGGATCCTCATGTCCAGATCCTGGAGTCTGGACCGTGGCGACCTTACTATACCTGATTAGAGTGGCGCTGCGGGAGCGTGGATTAGCAGTTGCCTATCTGGACCCTCCTTCTTCCAGCCAGCCCCCTTGATCGGCTCGAGAGATTCTCATCTTGCTACTCGTGAGTACTTTCCTATATTTCATATTGTGCATCCTGTTTTTGTGCTTCTTAGTGATCATATATTCTTCAGATATTATATCATGCCTTGTGATAACTGTGTACTGGTATTATTATTGCTGGATTGTGTGTTACCATTGTGCTTCCGTACTCTGATTCTTACCTGTACTGATGCTTAGCATATATACGTGAGGTATCTTCGACCTGCGTATATACATCACAGTAACATCTCCGTACCCGCGGGATCGGGGCGTTATAGGGTGGTATCAAAGACTAGGCTCTCACATCTTCAGTACAACCAGTCGGCAAATTAATGGTAAAGAAATTTGCAACTGAAATGCATGAGTCGTGGTTATACAATCCAACTATAAGTACAGGTTATCTATTCCCTCTTAATCGTCCTTTCCTTGATTTTTGAAATCTATTTCATCCTTTTTTTCATTTCCAGTTCCTGTCATCCTTATACCAACTCAAGATATGGATAGACTGATAGGGTAGCAGTAAGACAGATGTGGTTCGCTATCATTATGTTCTGGTATTCTTTGACTCTGGCGCATCACCTGGTCTTATATGGGATGGTTCTTCAGCCTCGCATTCTATTATTGTATATATGGATACATCACGGGGAAATCAGCATTGCAAGTGGGTAGTCATCACTTATGTAATCAGACAGACCATATCATTACATGAGGAACGTCGGTATGAAGTATTCCAAATTTGGGGCTTCTGCCAGACAGAGCTATGAAGACAACATTCGGGACTTATTTCGGTTATTGTGATTCTTGATCGTGTTCTCAGAGCCACCAACTTCTGGTAGTTTTTATCGATTTGGTGGACTATGGACCCCGCTAGCCTCGCCAAGCGAGGGTTGTGTTCTGGTCACACCCGTGGACCTAACCAAGCATTGGCTTCGCTGCAAACCCTGGTGCTTAGTATTTAACATTGTGTTACGCACTGGCTTCGCTGCGTGAGCTCCGTCAAGTGCGAGCCTCACAGAGCGTTAACTCCGCTGCACCCTAATGCTTAACGCCTGAGATGTTACGCGATGGCCTCATCTAGGCTTGGTTTCGTCCATGGCTAGTCCCTTCAGTGCTTAGCACTCTAGCCCGTTCCTCGGATGTCCTTTGCCTAGCGTGTTTTCATGGATCTGTTGGACAGGATTTTCTCGCTGTATCTGAGCTATAGCCATGATCTTTATGAATGATCCACTAGGCCAATCTTGAAGGGCCCAGATATCTTCTACATGTTTTCATCTATAATCAGGTTATCATTCAGAAGTCAGTCTTCAGAATTCTCCATGGTTATTCTATATTCTTGGCTATGTCTTTCGGAGATTGCAACGCCCAGTATTCAGAAATCCTTGATTGTCGTTCTCCCTCAGTATTATCGGGTTTTCTTCATCTTCAGTATTCTGATTTATTCTCAGAGAAGTAGTATGTATGCAGCATCGGTAATTCTACTACAGATTCTTTGTCAAGGACAGCTTCATGCCATGCATGACTTTATATTATATTATGGATTTCATCTCTATGGATTTCTATGGGTTTCATCAGCTTTGCTTCGCAGTATTATTGATTAACTCACCAAGTCAGCTCACTTAATATTATTCAGAATGGGTCAGTCTTTTGAAGTTCTGATAGTATTCTTTTATCAGCAGACAACAGGTCAGTATTATTATGGCACCGTCAGAGGATATATACGGCAGAAGTTGCAAAAATGTCTCAGTCTTGAGTTTATCATTCAGTCGATTTGTGAGAATTACCCTCAATTACTCATATCTTGATTGGTATAATTCTCATTCCTATCCTTTCTGTGTTCATCTTCCTCTAATAGAAATTTCGAAGACGAAATTTTTGTAAGATGGATGGAATGTAACACCCAGTTCCTGGAATACGTACGTAGATACGTATTCTGATTTTTCTAACATATTTCTTTAATTTATCTTGTATTTATTTTTATTTTATGATTATTTGTGTGATTGTTTTGTATTGGATTTGGATTCCTGGACTCGGAGTCAGCCCTACTCTGAACCGGGGGCCTGAACCTAGTGCATTGCTTGAATTGGCATTTTTGGTAATCCGATTGATTGATTTTAGTTTCAAACATCGTTTTCCAATATTTTAGATTTTTCATGATTTTCTGAAAATTTTCAGAATTATTTGCAAAATCTCTAAAACCGGTGTCGATCGGCATCGCTGATTGATTATCAGATATTTAGTTTTCGAGTGGAGTTAAATTTTTAGAAATGGCTGTCACATTACTTCTTAAATATTATTTTCTAACTAAAAATATTTTTTGAGATTTTTCAGAATTTATCGAAAATCCACCGGTTTTGGTGTCCACCGGTGCCACCGAAAGATTTCAAGATTTTTAATTTAAAATCTACATTGAATTTCTTGAATCTGATTTCACTGGGTATTTTAAAATAATATTTTCTATTTTTTAGAATCTTTCAGAGCGATTCTGAAACAGTCAATTTTTATCCTATTTTAATAATATTATTCTTTCCTTCTCTTTCTCCATTTCTTTTTCCTTACCAAAGTCAACTCTGACACAGCCCATCCCCCCCAATCACATCACCTGCCAATCCATGTCTCATCACATCAATTTTCCTTTTTAAAGAAACAATTTCCCCCATTTTTCACCATTCCTTTTTCTTTTTCTTTTTTTTCTTCTTCCTTTCTTCTGCTTCTCCCCTGGCGCCCGACGACCCCCTTCCTTCGCGCCCCAGTGGGGACCGAGCGCCGCCGGCGTGTTGCTGGCGGCTGGTCGCGGCCGGGGGGCCTCATGGCCCCCTGTGCGCGGGCGTGGAGGGGGCGGCAGCCCCCTCCCTCTCTCCTTTTCTCTCTCTCTATCTTTCTCCCTCTCTCTATTGGCCACTGGCCGGAGAGGGGCGGCCAGTCCCTTCTCTTCCTTTCCTCTCTCAGATCTCTATCTCTCCCTCTCTCCCCCTCTCTTTTGCTGGCCACCCCTGCCTACGCCGGCCACGGCTGCCGGCGCAGCTCCTTGCGCCTCCCTGGCCGCAGCTAGGGAGCAGCAGACCAGCCCAGGCCAGAGCCTGGGCTGTGCATGGGCTAGGGGAGCTGCTTCTCCCCTACTCTCTCTCCTCTCCCCATGTCTCTCTCTCCCCTTTCCCTTCTCTGTTAGATGCCGCCGGCGGCCAGGGCCGCCGCCGGCAAACTCCCTAGTCGGCCAGAGAACGGCCAGGCCTCCCTGGGCCCTCGGGAGCCGTGGGCCCTCCTTGATCAGGGGCTGCATGAGCAGCCCCAGTTTTCTCTCTCTTCTCTCTCTCCCCTTACAACCTTTTCTCTCTCTAACTGATCTCCTCTCTACTATTTCTCTCTACTCTCTCTCCTATTCTCATTCTCTCTCTAAAATCCCTCTTTCTCTCTCTAGACTTTCTCTCTAGAAATCCCTCTTTCTCTCTCTAGACTTCTCTCTCTAAATCTCACTTCTCTCTAGCTCTTTCTCTCTATTCTCTCTCTAAAAATAATATATGTTTATTTTTAATATATGGATTGATGGTGTGCGCGTATTTCTGGTGTTCCAGAATTTACGCCGTTTTTTCGGTGATTTAAGCGAGTACAGTTTCTTTTTAACATACTTCTATTTTATCATTATGCGAGTACATTTTCTGTATTGTTATATGCTTTGCTATTACCGTTACATGCCTAGTCATTGCCACTGTAACTTTATACACCGATATGCTATATTTGACCTATGATATCCGACACCGGTACCTGCCATGCTATATTTAACACATGATATATAACACCGGTACTTGCCATGCTATAGTTGATACATGATACCCGACACCGGTACTTGTCATGCTATATTTGACACATGATATATAACACCGGTAATTTTCATGCTATATTTCACACATGATATATAACACCGGTACTTGCCATGCTATATTTGACACATTATATATAACACCAGTACTTGCCATGCTATATTTGCCACATGATATATAACACCGATACTTGCCATGCTATAGTTGATACATGATATCCGACGCCGGTAATTGCCATGCTATATTTGACACATGAGACCCGACACCGGTACTTGCAATGCTATATTTGACCTATGATATCCGACACCGGTACTTGCCATGCTATATTTGACCTATGATACTCTACACACCGGTACTTGTCATGCTATATTGACCTATGATACCCGACACCGGTACTTGTCATGCTATATTTGACCCATGATATCCGACACCGGTACCTGCCATGATATACTTGACACATGATACCGGACACTGGTACTTGCCATGATAAGTTTGACCCATGATATCTGACACCGGTACTTGCCATGCTATACCTGACCCTGATATATGACACCGGTACTTGCCATGCTATACTTGACACATGATATATAACACCGGTGCTTGACATGTTATACTTGACACTTGACACCTGTATTACCTGGCATATGCATGATTATTATATCATTACCAGACATCTGGTACTCCTGTACTCCTGTATCTCCTGTACTCGTGTACTCATTTACTCCTGTATCTCCTATATTCATACTCTTGTTAATAGCACAGTTAGACCGGCGTCCGGCAGAGCATGCCTGGTGTCGGGATGATGAGGATGTATCCCACGATCGTGCTAGTGTCTGGCTGTTCCTGAATGGAACTAAGTGTCACACGGAGCAAAGTGCCACACCATACACATGGTGGGGGCCACCTCTTGAATTCGTGGGGGCCACCTCTAGAATCCATTCCCCATACAGAGCAAAGTGCCACACAGAGCAAAGTGCCACACCATACACATGGTGGGGGCCACCTCTTGAATCTGTGGGGGCCACCTCTTGAATCTGTGGGGCTACTTCCTGTATCAACCCTCAGAGCAAAGTGCCATATGGAGCAATGGGTGCCACCTCTTGAATCTGTGGGGCCACCTCTTGAATCTGAAGGGCTACTTTCTCCCTCCTGCCTGTACCGCCTGGTGTTAGCGTGATAAGCATTCTCAGTGCCTATTAACACACACATACATGTACAATGATAACTCCTGGAGCACGTGTTATTTGGTCTCTCCCCTATTCGAATAATGGTACCAGCGTATCGGAGTTCGGATGAGTTCTACTGGAAGTGCGAGCTCCAGCATGATCTGTCAGTGTTGTGGGACGCCGGTGGAAAAAGGACAAGAATAACATAAGAACATAAGAAACAGTAATAATATTAGAAACGTGTGATATTTGGTCTCTTCTTTGTTCGGGTCCTGATACTCACATATTAGACCCAGATAAGTTCTACAGAGTGCGAACTCTAGTATAGACTATCGGTGATGTGAGGCGCTGGTAGGGAGACGATTGAAATATCAAACGGTACTGATTATTATTATTATTGAAATGCATCACCTTTATATTCCACTATTATGCTCTGAGTTGATACCCTGTTTTATGACACATGACCTCTGTGATACCATGGTTACTCCAAACATACTCTAGTTCTGTTACTCTTAGGGCAACTCAAGTTGTATAAACTCAGACGATGGCGGCATGAGATATGTGGTATATAGATGAGGGTTTCCTTTTTTAGATTATCCCATCGACGTATCAATCCCATGAATCCATAATCTGAGCTTATACAACTAGTTTTGTCCATGCTTATATTTATCGCGTGTTTAGTGTATTTATCACATGTTTAATATATTTGTCACATGATTATGTGTACCTATGCTCTTATACCGTTTTCCATGCATGTTTTCCGATTCAGATTTACTTATATACATGTATTTACTTGATCTCAGATTCACTGTCATTTTCCTTATATTACTTGTCATTTCCTGTTCCTGCATGCCTGGACCACATCACTTGATCATGTACACGTGTGCCTGTTATGCACGCCATTTGCCTTTATCATATGTACTCGCTGGCGTTGCTAACAATCCTGGATTCTCATGTCCAGATCCTGAAGTCTGGACCGTGGCGACCTTACTATACCTGATCAGAGTGGCGCTGCGGGAGCGTGGATTAACAGTTACCTATCTGCCCCTCCTTCTTCCAGCCTCCCCTTGATCGGCTCGCGAGATTCTCATCTTGCTACTCGTAAGTAATTTTCTGTATTTCATATTGTGCATCCTGCTTTTGTACTTCTTAGTGATCATATATTCTTCAGATATTATATCATGCCTTGTGATAACTATGTACTGGTGTTATTATTGCTGGATTGTGTGTTACCACTGTGCTTCCGTATTTTGATTCTTGCCTGTACTGATGCTTAGCATATATACGTGAGGGTATCTCCGACCTGAGTATATACGTCATAGTAACGTCTCCGTATCCGCGAGATTGGGGTGTTACAGCATAGTACCCCCAAGTTTTTCTATAACTAGGCCCTTCCTGATTCTTTTTAGTGTACACTTCAGAAATCAATAAAAATTTCTACTTCTACTCTGTCTCTAGAATTCTCTATTTTGGTGTTATATTTCTCAGGTTTTACAACACGTTATCAGCACGATCGCTCTAGCTCTGTCCCCAGCCTCTACCTCCGTCAGCTCAGGGATAAAGTTCTACCACATGTCTCTACCTCCATTAGCTTAAGGTAAAATTCTTATTACGAGCCTCTACTTCCATTACTCAAGGAAAAGTCCTATCACAAGTCTCAGCCTCCACCTCTACTATGTCAAGTTAAAAATGGTAAATTATTCTACTTATAATACTCGATAACACCACTGCTATAATGAAAGGAGGCTCTGCCACCTATTTATAGTAATGTGATGTGATTACGAAAAACTAGATTATTATACTAATTATATTCATATAACACTACTGCTATATTTGAAAGGAGGCCCTGTCACCTATTTATAGTAAAGTGATGTGATTATGACAAGCTAATAATATTTCTTATTATTATCTTTACTAACCTCTATATTAATGCTTGCGTGGAATAACCCCAAGCTACCAATATTATATATTTTATTATTCTGTTATTTATATCTGTAAAACACCCACTGAAAGATTTACCGAGTAGCGTGGTGTGCCAATATTTATTTCAATATTTATTGCTTTATTAATTATGTCTGCAAAACACTCACCAAGTAGAGTGGCGTGCCTATATTATAGCTCATATATATGTAATACAATGCATTTATTTTATCATTTTCTTAATTATAAGTCAATGTTTATTTTCATATTTATTGCTTTATTAATTATGTCTGCAAAACACCCACCAAGTAGAGTGGCGTGCCTATATTATAGCTCATAAATATATGTAGTACAATGCATTTATTTTATCATTTTCTTAATTACAACATTTAAATTGTATAAAATTCAAATTGCTTTTCTCTCTCCTCCTACGGCTATAAACGGCTATAAAATGGCTAGTTTTCACTCTATAAATTGGTGAATTCTAAACCACATAACTCATTTCTCAATCTCTCTTCATTCTCAAATTTTTTTTCAACATCCCCACTAGCTTTGTATTCTAGATTTTCGCAAGATGCTTAGTCTATTTTTGAAGTTTATTATTGTCGTCATCATCATCAATACTTCTATCCTTTTTATTATAGATATGGATCCAAGTGATTTTTATCTGGGCCTTTTAATTTTAATGTTCACCTTCCCTCTTTTGTTTGTAGCTATTATGATTGAAATGTAGATTTTACTATTTTTTTGTGAAATAAAATATCGTGATCCTAATTATTTTAATTTTGTTATAGTTATCATCATGTCAAACTTTGCAAAGTTTGAGTTCATTCCACATGATATCACGGGAAGAAATTATATGTCTTGAGTTATTGATATAGAAATGCATCTCGAGTCAATGGGTCTCATTGAAACAATTAAAGAGATAAACTGTATATCGTCGCAAGATAAAATAAAGGCGACGATCTTTATTCGCAGACATCTTGATGAATATTTAAAATGTAAATATCTCACAGTAAGAGACCCAAGTGTCTTATGAAAAAATCTCAAAGAAAGATTTAATCACAAAAAGGAAGTTGTTCTCCTCCCTGCCACGCGTGATGAATGGAATGCTTTGCACTTCTAAGACTTTAAGAAAATCAGCGACTATAACTCTGCAATGTTCAGAATAGTATCCCAATTGAAATTCTGTGGGTGAATATCACAGATGAAGAAATGTTAGAGAAAACTTACTCTACATTTCATGCATCTAATATAACATTGCAACAACAATATAGGTTGCGTGGTTTTAAGAAATATTCTGAACTAATTTCATCTCTTCTTGTGGCAGAGAAGAGTAATGAGTTTTTAATCAAAAATCATCAGTCTCGTCCTACTGGTTCAATAGCATTTTCAGAAGCAAATGCTGCATTTTTTAAAAATTATAGATGAGGATATAATCATGGTTGTGGCCATGGATATGATCGTGGCCGTGGACGCGGTCGAAGTGATTTTTACAACCCTTCACAAAATAACGCGAACCACCAGAAGCATCATGTAAAAAGACATGATGAAGAAAAGATGTTCATGAAAGATCTCTTCGAAATTCAGAAGATTCCTGTTATAAATGTGGCTCTAAAGGATACTGGTCTCGAGTGTGCCAATCACCGGAGCACCTTTGTAAGCTTTACAAGGCATCCTTGAAAGAAAAAGAGAAAGAAGTGAATTTCACTAAACATGATGATCTTATGGATGATTTAACTTATTTTGATGCTTTAGATTTTACTGATGATTTTGCTGATCTTTCAATCCATCATGATTCTATGGATTCTGGTGATAATTAGATATATGATTGTATTACCATGTTTTGTTATTTGTAATTATCAAATTTATATTTCAATGAAATATTTCACTCATAAAAGACGATATGTTTTCACCAAAATCCAAAAGAAATTTGTTGAGTTTTAATGATATATATCTTCATGAATATGATACTCAGTCTGCAACTTAAAGAAATATGAAGTATATGTATCTTACTACTTATGTATCAGGAAAGAAGTACACATTAGAAAAACTATCAAAGCTTTCCTCAGGATTACATTACACATATATAAATGTGATAGAGTCGCATATGATAGTTAAAGAAGATACAGAGACATTAACTCTATGGCATGACTGTTTAGGTCATCCTGGTTAAATGATGATGCGAAGAATTATTGAGAATACACATGGACATACATTAAAGGGCCAGAAAATCCTTCAAACTAGTAAAATTTCATGTGAGACTTGTTCTCTAGGAAAATTAATTATGAGACCATCACCAGTTAAAATAAAAACTGAATCACCTACCTTTCTTGAACGTAGCCAAGGTGATATATGTGGGCTTATACACCCATTGTGTGGATCTTTTCGATATTTTATGCTATTAATAGATGCCTCTAGTAGATGGTCACACGTTTGTTTATTATCAACTCACAATGTGGTATTTGCGAGATTTCTTGCTCAGATAATTAGATTACGAGCACAATTTTCTGATTATACAATCAAGAAATTTAGACTTGACAATGCTAATGAGTTTACATCTCAGGCTTTTAATGATTATTGTATGTCAATTGGAATAGCTATTGAACATCCTGTTGCCCATGTACATATACAAATGGTTTGGCTGAGTCACTGATTAAGCGCCTCCAGCTTATTATAGACCATTAATATTGAGAACAAAACTTCCTATTTTTTATATGGGATCATGCAATTTTACATGCTGCAGTATTAATTGCAGCAGACCAAGTGCATATCATGAGTTCTCCCCTCTGCAATTAGTATTTGGTCAAGAATCAAATATTTCTCATCTTAGAATTTTTAGTTGTGTGGTATATTTATCGATTGCTCTACCACAACGTACAAAAATGGGTCCTCAAAGAAGACTGGGAATATATGTCGGCTATGAATCTCCTATTACAGGATATCTTGAGCCTAAAATCGTAATGTTTTTACGGCTCAGTTTGCCGATTGCTATTTCAATGAGGCAATTTTCTCCAGTATTAAGGGAGAAAAGAAACAACTGGAGAAGGAGATTACATGAAGTGAACCATCCTTATTACATCTTGATCCTCACACAAAACAATATGAGACAGAAGTGCAAAAGATTATATATTTACAAGAAATAGCCAATCAATTGCCAGATGCGTTCACTGATACGAAAAGAGTGACTAAATCATATATACCAGCTGTAAATGCTCCTCCTCGGATTGAAATCCCAAAAGGACACTCTGAGAATGAAGTCACTATCATCCAAAGACACGCCTGAAGCGTGTAGACCAATCGGTTCCAAAGATAAAAATCCTCGAAAAAGAAAAGGAGCAAATAAGCATGATGACCCCAATGTGCAAGAATGTGTTCCAGAAGAAACACAAAATAAGAAAATCAAGAGATGAAAAATCTTGAAGGTATAGAAAATCATGAGATCTCTATTGATTATGTCAATACAGGAGGATTATGAAATCAAATGAGATAAAAAATATGGATGAAATATTTTTCCTATTCCGTAGCATGTGATATTGTTAACGGAAGTGAGGATCCTGAACCAAGATCCGTTACTGAATGTCAAAATAGACATGATTGGACAAAATGGAAAGACGCTATATAGGCTGAATTGAATTTGTTTAATAAGCGTAAAGTATTTGGACCTATTATCCTCATACTTGAAGCCGTGAGGCCAGTAGGATATAAATGGGTTCTTGCAAAAATGCAACGAGAAAAACGAGATTGTGGGTATAAAGCTCGACTTGTTGCTCAAGGTCTTTCACAAAGACCTGGAATTGATTATGAAGAAACGTATTCTTTACTAATGGATGCAATTACGTTTAGATATTTAATCAGCTTAGCAGTTTCTAAAAATTTAGAAATGCGTCTTATGGACGTTATTACAGCTTATTTATATGGGTCGCTTGATAGCGATATTTATATGAATATCCGTAAAGGATTTAAAATGCTTGAAGCATTAAGTTCAAACCCAAAGAATTATATTCGATCAAATTACAAAGATTGTTATATGGGTTAAAACAATCAGGGCGCATGTGGTATAATCGCTTAAGCGAGTATTTGTTAAAAGAAGGATATGTGAATAATCCTATATGCCCATGTGTTTTTATAAAGAAAATAACATCCGGATTCATTATTATTACTGTATATGTTGATGATTTAAACATCATTGTGACTAATAAAAAGTCCTAGAAGTAATGATGTATTTAAAGAATGAATTTGAAATGAAAGACCTTGAGAAAACCAAGTATTATTAGTTTACAGATTGAGCACTTTTAAAGTGGAATACTTTTGCATCAATCAATATATACTGAAAAGGTCTTGAAACGCTTTAGTATGGATAAAGCAAATCCTTTAAGCACTCCAATGGTTGTTAGATCATTGAATGTGGAAAAGGATCCATTTCACCCTCGCGAAGATATTGAAGAGGTTTTTTGGTCCTGAAGTACCATACCTAAGTACAATTAGAGCTCTTATGTATCTGACTAATTGTACCCGACCAGATATAACATTTGCTACTAATTTGTTAGCAAGATTTAGCTCATCTCCTACACGGAGACATTGGAATGGTATTAAGCATATATTTCGTTATCTTTAAGGAATAACTAATTTTGGTTTGTTTTTATTCCAGAGGATCAAAATAAGAAATAACTGGCTATGCAGATGCAGGTTACTTGTCAGATCCACATAAAACCAGGTCTCAAATAGGATATGTGTTCACATGTGGAGGTACAACGATCTCTAAGCGTTTACAAAAGCGGATACTTATTGTCACTTCTTCTAATAATACTGAAGTTATAGCACTCCATGAAGCAAGTCAAGAATGTGTATGGCTAAGGTCTGTAACTCAACACATCCAAACAACTTGCGGATTACCAGTCAACAGAGATCCAACAGTACTATTTGAAGACAATACTGCATGCGACGCTCAAATGAAGGAAGGATTCATCAAAAGCGACCGTACCAAGCATATACCCCCCGAAGTTCTTCTCATTCAGCTAAGAGCTTGAAAAAGATAAGAAAATTAATATTCAGTATATTCGATCAAGTGATAATGTGGCAGATCTCATTACAAAGGCACTTCTCACTACAACTCTCAGAAAGCTTATTCATGATATTGGGATGCGTCATATGCGAGACTTATAAAGAAGAACTACTCATGTCTATTTGGGGGGAGCTTACGTGGCTGCACTCTTTTTCCTTACTATGATTTTGTCCCACAAGATTTTTCTGGTAAGGTTTTTAACGAGGCAGCATAGAACACATATACAGTGATGGTGTACTCTTTTTTCCTTCACTATGATTTTATCCCACTAGATTTTCCTAGCAAGGTTTTTAATAAGACATCATGCATGGTTGACAGCCAAGGGGAGTGTTATGAAATGATGGCTGCCAATCTTTACTATGCAGTATTAATGATTTTACTATGCGATAACGCAAGCGATAACGCGAGCATGCATAGTGACTGTATAGTACCCCCAAAGTTTTTATAAATAGGCCCTTCCTGATTCATTTCAATGTACACTTCAGAAATCAATAAGAATTCTTACTTCTACTCTGTCTCTAAAATTCTCTGTTTTGGTGTTATATTCTCGGGTTTTACAACATAAACTATTATTCCTCTGCAAAGTTGGCTTCCAGGAGAGAAAAATAAAATAATATAAATCCAATAAAAGTCAAAACAAAACTTTCCCACATAGCTGCAATCAAGAGCACAGATTTCGAGAAAAAAGTAGAAATATTATATTAAAATCAACTTCCTATTTGCTGCCAAGTTCAGCCACAGTAGTCTCATGATCAAGTAGGGATGGTTAACGGGGCGAATCGGGTCGATTCGTCTCGTTTGTCCAACGAATTCATTACGCGACAGGTTTAAACCCGTCTCATAACGAATCCAACGAGATGGGTCAGAGAAGCGGAAAACAGATCAGGTCGCTTGACCCGATTCGTTACCCAGATTCGTCGAGACGGGTCCAACCTGTCTCGTCTTTTATTATTATTATTATTTAAATTTTGAGAGTTTAAAAAAAAAAAACAAGATAGGGGTTTCTACCTAATTTTTTCCCTCTCACAGCTATATAATAATATAGGATTTAATATATATATATATATATATATATATTATATATATATATATATATATAATATATATATATATATATATATATATATACAGAGGAAATTTTTTCCAACCCGACCCGTGATTCGTCACATGACGAATCCGATCCATCCCGTTTTCACGGGACAGGTCGAGTCGCCTTGATCTGCCCTGGAACGGGGCGAATACGGGGCAAACTCGTATTTGCCATGTGCGACTCAGGCTTAGCGAATCGCACAGGGCAAATCAGGGCTGGTCAAAGCGAAACGACTCGCCCACCTCGTATTCGCCCTGTGTGACTCAGGCTCAGGCGAATAGCACAGGGAAAATCAGGGCCGGGCAAAGCGGAACGACCCGCCCGATAGCCATCCCTATGATCAAGAGATAAAACTAAATTAAAACCAAAAAAACTCTCAAATAAAAACGATGGCAGCACTCACCTCCTGTTTTCATTTTTTTCCTCTTTATATAATAATAAATATTTACACAAAACCTCCTGAACTTTTTATATTAACATTTAGCACCAGTCAGGAACAAAAGCAAAAAAATTTCAATTGTTTTGAGCAGCAGAATGGTCAAATTAGTAGAAGTTTTCAACATGAAAGTTGTAAATCTCTGAATCCTCTTTCTGTAGAAGTTTGAATGACCTCTTTTAGTATTCTGTTTAAAAAGTTATGATAAAAAATCACAGCACATTTGAAAAGTGACTTCATCCATCACGTTGTACATCACATCGTCTGCGAGACAGTTGGATCGTGCTTGCCGCCTTTAGATTCATCTCCTCCCAATCCTCATCTCACGTACCTACAGGTTTTGATGATTTACCTTGCAAGGTCTTGTGAAGACCAAGTTGCACTAGCAACGTCTTCACCATCTTTTACCATGAGCCAAAGTTTTCTTTACCATTGAACTTCTCGACCTCGAACTTTATCGTAAAACTTTCTATATTTGATATATCGCTCTTTGTCAACCTTTAACTCTAAACACTAATAATGTTGATTGAGGTTCATGTGGACAGAAAATAAAAGAGTGGACAAAATATAGGCTCAACTGAGGCGAACACCCGCGGCACACGACGCGACGCGCGCGTGACAATCATTAAATGCTCGTCATGCGCGCAGATCTCTTGCTTGTCAACTTAGAGTTGCTAGCAAATCAAGGGCAATGCGGGCATTACATAAATACAATTATATATGTATTGCCTTTTGATAGGGACAAGGACCCTGAGTGGGAGGAAACTTGGTCAAGAAATTTTTTCACTGTGTTTCAAACTATGAAGAGTTTTCACAAAACAGTATCATCCTGGGGACCTAAAGAAAATTTTCTCAAAAAAAGTAAAAGAAAACTTTTCCTCCATCTTCCAGCGACTATTCCTCTTCCTCTTCGTCTCAATAACAAGACGACAGCCCGATGTGATCATGCAGGCCAGAAGCCCTCGTCTAGTGCCGCCGGAGAGGGCGGTGAAGGGGCCGTTTGTTTCGCGTAAAACTCCGTAATTCGTAAATGACTTACTACCTAGTTACAACTACGGCGTTTGTTTGGACCGTAATTCGTAAAAGACTTACGTAACTCAACTAACACTCACTTGCAACCCAGTTACCACTCACTTACACCCAGTTACAGTTAATTTTGTGGTCATACAAATTTGTATTATTTTTTTATATTAATATTAAAATTTTTTAATATTTAATTTTTTTAATATTTATTTGCAGTATTAAAACTTTTAAAATCACCAAATAGTTAATTTTGTGGTCAATTTTTTCACTTACGACTTATACATTACGACAACCAAATACCGTAAAGTACAATACACTTTCCCACTTTACAATTTTATTTACCAACCAAACACCGTAAAAATTACATACATGTAACTCATTTACAATTGTAAAAGACTTTACCAATTACAACTACGAATTACGGCCAGTTACGACAACCAAACAGACCCGAAATGGAGGAAAGATCTGACGAGAAACATGTAGTCGCTGTAAGCAGGTAGGATAACCAACGACATCCCAACATATTTATTGACGTCTCATCAGCGGGAATTCCTCAGCGTGGCAACTCAGTCAAAAGAATATACATTCTCTGTGATCTGAGCACCTCCAGGAGCCGCTCGAGGAGGTGCCAGAGATAGCCCCTCAATCATTGCTGAAATAATAAGACTACAAACCAAAAAAAAATGAGGCAAAGGGGCATACCAGAAGCGAAAGAGCCCACGTCAGCAACTTCTGGGGGGCGAGAATACTAATGTCACTGACATGATTTCTTAAGCCATCAAGAGAAAATCCTCGGGCAATGGTGTGATTCATTCCTCTATCAAATATTTTTTATATCATGGTGAATGTTTACTGTTAGAGATCAATAACAACACGTGACTCATGTGAAACATGTGATTCTTGTGAAAGAAACCCCTTATGAAATCAATCAGATCCTAAAATCTTTTCATGAAGATAGGAACACATAGTACTCATGGGACTCATGCATCATATGTTTCTCAATCTCTCTCTCAATCAGTATTTCCTACTATTTCTCCTAAATCAATGTAACATGTGATCAATATGTGTATATATATACAATCAAAAACCATAGCTAGTAGTATCTTGTCATTACACAAATAAGTGTTCTTCTCCTTCTTCTTTATCTTGGTATCAGAGTCACTCCTGTACCATGTTGAGTATTCCTTCTTCATCTCCCCTCATCTCCATCCACATACCTGCATCCATGGTCACTCCCAATCCTAACATCACTCACTTTCTAAACGTCAAACCTGACAAGAAAAACTATCTACTATGGCGTTCCTAGTTCTTTCCTCTTCTCAAACTCTATGATCTCGAAGGCCTCGTCGATGGAACCTTTCCTTGTCCGATCCGGTTCCTTCCTTCTGTCGAGAAGGATGTTCAACCCACTATCAATTTAGAATACACTCGTTGGATCAAATTTGATCAGATGCTCTTATGATAGCTTATCTCCTTACTCACTGAGGCTTTTCTTGCTCATGTTATCGGCCTCACCACATCTCATGATGTGTGGTACTCTTTAACGTGAATCTTTGCGTCATCCTCCAAAGCTAAAGTGCAGCAACTCAAATAGCAGCTGCATACCGTCTAGATAGGCAACTCTTCTGTGTCAGAGTACATCCACTCTATCAAGTCCACCGTGGATAAACTGGCAGCAGTGGCTAATCCAGTTGTCAACTCTGACCTTACTTCTACCTTGCTCAGTGGTCAGTCTCCTGAGTATGAATTGTTCGTCACCTCCATCAATATACGAGTCGACCCTGTATTGTCAGAAGAACTCATCAGCCTCATACTTAGCCAGGAGATTTATCATGGGCGTGCTATCACTATACCAAACTCCACATCCTCATCTCCCTTTCTCCCGCGGTTCATACTGCCTCCCGCATTCCAAGCTACTAGTCGGCTCCAACTTCTTTTTGTGGCCGTGGACATGGCTGAGGCAGGGAGGACGGTCGTGGTCGTGGATGTTCCTTCCCACCACCACATCAGTCCGTCAATGGCCAACCTCAATACAAGATCTGCAATCATTTTGGCCATTATGCTAGGTAATGCTACAATCGTTATGATAATCTTTCTCCTTCAGCTAGCACCAGTGCTCTTCTCCACTTTTATGGGAATAGTCCAGCTGATTCCAACTAGTATGTTGACTTCAGAGCCACTCATCACCTAGCGGATAACATAGTCACCTAACGGCTGACATGGTGAATCTGACGGTTCACTCAGAATACCAAGGACCCGACAGAGTTTGTATGGGTAACGGAACATGTTTGCCATCCATTCTACTGATGCTTCTTTATTGTGTTCTTCTGCTTCTTTTTTTGTCTTAAAAATCTTTTACATGTTCCTAATATTACCAAAAATCTTTTGTCTGTTAGTCAATTTACTACTAATAATAAAGTCCTTGAATTTCATCATGACTCTTGTTTTGTCAAGGATCTATCCACCCGAAAAACTCTACTGTGGGGACAACTTAAGGATGGCTTGTATGTCTCTCCTTGGGGAACCATAGCTTCATTGCCTCTTCCCAGGCTCTTCTCGGTGAGCGTGCATTTTTCTCCATCTGGCATCAGTACCTAAGCCATCCCTCCACCAGAATTGTCTCTAATGTTATATCTTAGCATCGGATTCATTTATTCACTAACTGTGCTGGTACCCCTCTCAATATCCCCTGTCAACAAGAGAAAGTCATCGTCTTCCATTTTCGCCATCTTTCACAGTTGCTACTGCTCCTTTAGAGCTTATTTACTCTGACCTATGAGTTCCATCTCTTATGTCCACTGCAAGTGATCATCGCTATAATATTAGCTTTGTAGGTCACTACAATAAGTATGTTTGGCTTTATCTTTTAATTAATAAAAGTGACGCTTTCTCCATTTTTCTTGAGTTCAAAATTTATGTGGAAAATTTCTTGGGTGTTCCATTAAAACACTCCAAACTGATGGTGATGGCGAGTTCATCAAATTCAAATCTTACTTGTTTTCTCAGGGTTTCGCTCATCGCATATCCTGTCCATACATTAGTGCCCAAAACGGCACCGCAAGAGAAAGCAATGCTACCTTTGAGACCGACCTTACTCTTCTGGCCAGATCAAATGTTTCATTCCACTATTGACCTTATTCTTTCCAAACCGTCTCATTTTTCATCAATAGAATGTCTACCCCCGTCCTCCATATTTCTCTCCCTACCAAAAATTATTTCATAAAACACCTGATTACCTTTTCTTACGTATTTTTGGTTGTACTTGCTATCCTCATCTGCGTCCATCCAAACTCATAAGTTTGATTTTCAGTCTAGTCAATGTGTCCTCTTAGGTTACTCGACTTCGTATAAAGGTTATCAATGTCTGCATATCCCCTCTGGTCATATTTACATCCCTCGGGATGTTGTGTTCAATGAGTCCTTTCCTTTCCAGTCCCTCTGTCCTCTCTCTCTCCACTTGCTCCCACACCCCACCACTGATTGGGGGAAAATCATGCACGAAAAGTGTGTGTTTTGAAATCACGAGTTAAAAGTATATGCTTTGGCTTCCTCGATACTTCCGTTATAGCCTAGAGGCTAAACGAGTCGAATCTATAGGGACGGGAAGCGATAGAAGCTTTATCGGTATATTCACGTGTGTGTTAAAGTTTCTTCAATATTTTAAAGAATCAAAAGAAAAGAAATCAAAAAGTGAAAAGAGAAGAGTGCAGTGGAAACAAAGAAGTGGGAAACATAGAAAACATGATTTTTGTGATTTTTGATATATTGTTAAAACAAAGTAAAAAGAGAAGAAAACTCATGACTCCTAACTACTAATGGCTCCACTAATATGCTAACCTCTTAGTGATAGTTGTCTCACATGTATCCTTGGCCATCACTAGTCCTTGGTTTAAGAGCGTTTCAAAGCATGACCCATAAGATAACTCATCACGTCCAAACCCAACAAACAAGTGCAAGCTACACTTAAATCATCAAAACTAAACAAGAGCAAGTAAGGAATAAAATAATGTTAGCTTGTTAGAGTGTTATCATCCATCATCATGAGCCATCAATGGCTCTTGCAAGAGCTGTTGGCCCAGAGGCCCTTCACTCAAGTTTTGATGATGATTAACTCATGTAGTTATAGTTTACTAATAATCTTGTGATATTTAGTTTCAGATATTTGATCAAGATATTAGTAGGTGATTAGCTTCAACAAAGCTATTTTGGAGCTTTCACATGGTGATTCAAGAGCTTGAGCGTCAAGTTCACATCTAGCACTCGGTTGGAGTCAAGCTCGATGGATCACGTTTGGATCGAGTCAATTTAGAGACAGAGTTCTACAAGAAGACACCGATTTGTTTAGTTTAAGTTTGTTTAGATCTCATTATAAAGATTAGATAGTGTGATATGCTCAAGTTCACAATGTACACACAAGTTTAAAGTTTCATGTTTTGTTTTTTGGTTTCAAGTTTAACCAATATTGGATTTCATGTCAAAAATATAGATATAATATCTTTCATGTATATTGGATTCTATCCATATACAATATGCTTCAAAATTGTTTAAATATCATGTTTTTGTATTTACATGTATTTTGAAAAAATCGAATTTCTATTTCAAAATTCAAGTTTTGGAAAACACTGTTTTTGGTTTAAGGCAAATTTTCCATCTCATAAAAATAATTCAAATTGTTTGAAATATGTGTTGAATTTTTATCACACATATTTGTATTTCAAAGATATAATAAGAACTGATTTTTGTGGAATTTATGTGATTTTATGGGATTTAATTGATAATAAAAAACCCAAGTTTTTAATCCTATCAGGCTGGACTGGCTGTCTGTCGGTCGACCGTAGCAGGAGTCGGTAGACTGGACCGGTCGACCGACATGCACAGGATGTTCACGCAGCCAGGCTTGTGGGCCGGTTGACCGCTTCGGTCGACCGCCAGAGAGCTCTGCTATCTGAAAAAGGCCCCGGTCGACCGACCCGGTCGACCGGCAGAGAGCTCTGCTCTCTGTATCTGGCTTCGGTCGACCGTGCGGTCGATCAGCCAGAGAGCCTTGCTTTCTGGATCCAGTCCCGGTCGACCGGGGCGGTCGACCGGAAGGCTGAACAGTCATAAATATGACCGTTGGCCAGTCGACCGTCCGGTCGACCGGAAGGGCAAAAATACCCTTGCCTGCTGCCAATGGGCAGATTTGAAATAGGGCTATAAATACCCCCGTTTGAGTTGGTGTTTTAACAAGATTTTTAAGAGCTAAATTTCTCACCTTTACAAGTGTTTTAATACAAGTTTTTAAAAGAGTTTTTAGAGCCAAAAGATTTTATCTTTATTTGTTTAAAGGGTTCGAAAAATCAAGAAAAGGAGAAGTCTTTGGGATTGTTTTTTATCTTCATCTTTATATCTATTCTAGAAGTTTTCTCAAGAGTTTTTCTTTGTGATTTTGATTTTCAAACTCTTTGTTTTCTCACACTTGAGCTTATCAATCTATCATATCTATTAGGATCTAGTTTTGTGAGAAAGATTTGGTTTGTGGTTGAGAGAGACCACCAAGTTGTTAACCTTCCATTTATTGTGATATTCCTCTAGTGAGAGGTGATAGTATTGGTATCCGTCTAGTGAGAGGTGATAGTGAAGGTTGTATTGGAATCCCTCAAGTGTGAGGTGATTGTGTTTGTGTGACTTTGAGCCTAATCCCTCTAGTGAGAGGTGGATTATTGTTTGGCTAAGTGCCTAGACCTTCTAGTGAGAGGTGGTTGTTTGGCTTTATGCCTATCCCTCATTTGTGAGGTTGATATTGTGTTGGTTTGTACCTTGCCTCTAGTAAGAGGTTGTAATTGTTGGAGAGAGGAGTTGTATACTCCCAATTTGTATTTGCCCAAATCCTCAGTGGAGGTTCCCTGTGTGGGAAGTCCTGGGACGTAGAGCTGTGTGCTAGTATTGGTATCCCTCAAGTGAGAAGTGATAGTGGAGGTTGTGTTGGAATCCCTCAAGTGAGAGGTGAAGGGCACTATTGGAATGGGTCTATAGTATCTGAAGACCGGACAATTCTCAATGACAAGTTTTTCGGATGCCGACTATGTGGGTTGTAGAGTGGATAGGACGAGTTAGTATAAATCCTTCAGTGTAAAGGCGGGAACGTAGACCTGTGTGCTCAAACCTCGAAACATATCTCGGTATTTGCGTATGATCCACTTTCTCTAACTCTCTCTCACTTACCTTGTGCATTGCATCATATTGTCATATCATATACATGCTTGTGTTGATTGTGTGCCCATGCTTGTGGTCAACCAAGAGAGATTCATATAGTACCTCAACTCTTATTTAGAGGAATTTAGAGGAGATAGTCCAGAGCCCTTCACCGGAAATTTGGCTACACTCTTTGGTTACACTAAGTTGTTGCATTTAGTTTTTAGTTCCGCATTGTTTATCATAGTTTAGCATTACACCTATTCACTCCCTCTCTAGGTGTACTTTCAATTGGTATCAGAGCCTACGCTCTTGATATTAGGTTTAACCACCTAGGAGTGAGATCTTGGTTAGCTAATCTACATTTGCATTTGCACACATATAGTTTGCACTCATGGATAGCCCTCCCATGTTTGTGTTGGTCCCGAGATGATGCCAAGTGTGGATCTAAAATACAATGTCAACACTCACACAAGAATATTAGTATTAAAGAAATAAAGCACTTGCAAATAAGGAAAATAAATCACAGAAAATGATAACAAACGCAAACACGAGTGATTTATCCTGGTTCGGTCCTCGTGACCTACATCCAGTCCCCAATCCACCGGCTTGAGATTTTCCTTTATCCTTTGACTTTGTACACCCATAATCAACACCTTGTATCCCACTTGACAAATCCCTTTTGCCAAATGTATACAACTCTTCTTACAACCAAGAAGACCACAACACCTTGTACAACTTCTCTTCTACACCAAGAAGACGCTCTTATACAATGTTTCCTTTGAGTGATTACAAATGATCCTATAAGCCTTGATTCAGTATGTGATCGTGGACAAGGGCTATTATAGGTTGACTTTAAGAAATCTTCACTTTGGAGTAGGAATTTGGTGAAGAAACAGAAAGTAGGAACAGTTTTCAGAGAACCAAAATTTTGGCAAGATTTTTGGTCAGAAAACTATATATTTTTATTGGCATTTTTAGCCTAAGATAACAACCCTATTTATAGCTGAACTCTATGGTTAGTTAGGGTAGTTATAAAGACAAATTTGAATGTTTAAACGTTGGATAACGTTCAAGAAAATACCAGAAAACAGAAACTGTCCAATAGTCAGAAACTGCCATTAGTCGACTTGAGATATGGGTTAGTCGACTAGGGTAGGAAAATTTCTTAAGGTTAGTCGACTATAGAAAAGATCAAGTCGACTAGGTCAAGTTGAAATCAAAAGACAAGTCTCTGAAAACTGAAACTAGTCGACTAGACTTAAGGGATTAGTCGATTACAACATCTATTAGTCAACTATATAACTGTTAAGTCGACTAACAGTGACAAACAGAGAGTTGGGATCTTTCAGGTCAAATACTAGTCGACTATAGAGTTTTGTCAAGTCGACTATAGTTGGTATTAGTAGACTAGACCTTTTTATAAGTCGACTAATATACTATGATGTGTGTGTGTGTGTGTGTGTCAAGGCTTTTAACATGCTTATCAACAATTACAATACACATCATTATCAACTCTCTTTGGGAAGTCTTGATCATGTAGAACTCTTGAATAGGCTTGAGATAGAGCTCCATATGATATGGCTTCACAAATGTATCATCAAAAGTAAGTTCTCACAGTTTGATATCTCAAAAATTGATACATGGAAGGTCATGATAAGTTGGCATTTAAAAGTCATAGGTTATAAAGTTTACCTTGCCATTACCAAGGAATCTTACCTTAGTAATAGTAAGCATATAGAGGCCAATGTACTAGCCCTAGAAGCACTTAGAAAATCACTTAGCAAAGAATATTTAAATATGATTTCTCATTGTGATTCCGCCTTTGGAGTGTGGAACATCTTGACCTCTGCAAAGCTTCAATTGTTAATCCAAGTAGAGAAGGAATCTAGTGGAGAAAAGTCCGATCAACGTTGCTTCATGGTCCAAGGGAATGACTCCCTTGAGGTACATGCGGATACTTAATTAGATAGTGCTAGTTTTTCTTGTGATGAATATATTGATGCCGATGCATTAAATGAAGAACTTTCCATTTTTGTGAGAACCTCTTGAAAAAATATAAAGTTTTGAAAAAGAAAATTTTTTAATTAACTAAAGAAAATAAAGACTAAATTTGATATTGTTTTGCAAGAAAGAGATGAGATTTCTAATGAACGGGATTCATTGAAATCTAAACTTGATCTTGCCCTAAATGAAAACAAGATCTTAAAAAGTAAAAATGATTGTGATAAAGTTTTGAAGAAAAATGAAGTTCTATCTTCAAAACTTGATTTTACTTTAAAAGAGAATGAAACTTTAAAAATAAAATTGCTTTAATTTATAAGAGTTTGGATTTGATTTCTAATGAAAATAAAACTTTGAAAAATGATTTAGATTCACATGTTTGCCATGCTAGTATAGCTTCACCACCTAGTGTTTCTATTGCATGCTCCACTTCTTCTTCTATGATTGAAAATGATATTTATAATTTAAAGAAGAGTGTTGATTGTTTGGGCTCCACTTTGAGCCAATGTGTTTTGAACCACACACGTTTGGAATCTATGTTTCGAAAAAAACAAGTTCCTCCTATGCATGCACACAAATCACGGCATACACATGCTCCCCACGTTCACACTCATCACACTTTATATGCTCATGTGTACACTTGTACACATTGTGGACGTAAGGGCCACCTTGCTAAATTTTGTTATGATAGGATACATGATTCAAATTTATCAAATAAATTTGTTTGGGTTAGGAAAGGGGCTAACCCCCATGAACCCAAAAGAGTATGGGTACCAAAAATCACTCCTATTTTATTTGATGTAAGTGTGGGCTCTCACATGACGTGAGAGTGATGGTGCCTTGAGGTGGATGCGTTCCGAGCTTAAAGATAACAATTTTGGATGCATCACTTTCAGGGGAGTTTAGTGGGAGGACCACCATGGTTTGGAGATATGGAGATGTGCCCTCTTAGTTTTGGTAACGATCTCTAACTCCCATTTATGTTTACATGCTTTTCATATCATTAATTTTTAGCATGTTTTGATATGTCATGATTATAATGATAAATGCCTTGATATTTAGACCTATGACATACATGTAAAGTATTTGAGATACACCCATGTTTACATAGACCTATACTTTGTGTTCTCATTATAGTTTAGCTATTATATATACCATAGATCTAAGACATATGCATTTACATAATGATCATGTTGATATATGTTTTGTTTTTATGCTTCATGTTTTGATTACATGTTTAGATGTTTGTTTTCATTAAAGCTTGAGTATATACTTGTACAACTAGTGAGCCACAAATAAATTATTATATGTTTGTGCCTAAATGCTCATTTGTACCCATCAGATGTACTAGTATAGCCTAGTTTTGATAATTCATGCATTTTGACTTGTATTCTCTATTTTTGTGCATGTTTTCATGTTTGTGTTTAAACTTCATGTATATGTCTATTTTGTCTAAACTATAGTTATACATATACATCCTTGAGCCACTTGCCTTTATATATATACATTTGTAGACTCGTTCATGTTTGGATATGTATGTATACTCTAGTTTATACAAAACATACATATACCTTGAAGGATTCTTAGTTTTGATGTTTTTCATGTTTTTGATAAGGAATTTCATATTTGAGCTTAATTGCCTATTTTCATGACTATGTCTTTCACACAAAACTTGTACACTCATATTACTTAATGGTTTCTCATGATTATGTTTTTCATGAGTATGATATGTGCTTTATAGATTTTGAGTGTTGATGATCGTGTGACTTACATGTTTTTCATAGAATACATTCTTATTTTATTCCTTACTTAAGAGATTTCGTATTAGTTTTCAAGATTATCATAAAACTAGTTGCGGTATTCTTCATTTGGTAGAGGTTTCAATTGTGCTAAATGTATTTTCAAACTTATTTTTGAAAACACCTACCCTTATGGGCGGTTGATTGTGCGACCATCCCTTATATGCTCATATTGAAAATCAATTTAAACATATGCATGAAATGGGTGGTAGGGAGTATGAGTTATACACTTGATTCTCATTGTGTTTTCAATTGGTATCACAATTGATATTTATTTTGTATACTCATATTTATTTCTATATATGTATGCTTAAACTTCAAATAATATCAATTTAGATTGGTATTTATATTTTCATACATATATATGTGTCTTTGATTGTGCTTACTATACTTTATATCTTTGAGCACAAATTTTGCCATGCTAAGCATGATTCCTTAATGACAATTATTTTTCAATTAGTATCTTATACAAGCTTATGTATCGTTTTCATTAGTGTTTCATAAAGGGGGAGAAAATTCATGTTTTACCTTTCAATTGGTTTTGTTTACAATTGGTATCTTACTCCCACTCTTTATGTTGAAAAATGAAAATTATTATCAATTGGTATATGTTTCATTTTCAATTTGGTATCAAGAATATTAAATTGATATTATTCTCTATTTGGTATCTTTATTGCAAAATGATTTTAGTGTTTAACCAAAATGATTGGTTTACATTTTTCAAATTAGCATCAAAAGTGTAAAATATTTTCAATTGGTACTAATTTTTACAATTGGTATCAAGATTTCCTATATGTTTATATCTTTCAATTGGTATCAAAATTTTTGTTGATTTCTTCAAAATGTTTTATTTATTTTCATTTGGTATCAAAATGTTTCGATGCATACCTTCATACTAAATTGATATATTTTTCAATTGGTATCATAATGTTTTTGATTTGTATTGATTATATACAAGGGAAGCTTAAAATTTTCTATATATATATATATTCTTTTTGAGTGTATGTCATATTGAAGTAATTGACCTTTCTTTGGTATGTAGTACACGTGTGTAGTAGGAGCTTCACATCTCCTTTTATACATTGCATATTATGCTTTATGTGGTTAGGGTTTAGTCATCTCTTTTCATATAAATGCATGTATGCAGGGGGAGTTAACTTCACGTCTCTCCTCTTCATGAATGTATATAGCATATATACCTTTATTGTTTTGATTTATGCATAAAGGGAGAAAAATATTATTTATACCCTTTATTGTTTGTACCCCTTTGTTGATGAGTTGACAAAAATGGGGACAGATATTTTGGAGTTTTATATGTATATGTGTTTATATTTGTTTTCTTTTACCATTGATATCAAAAGCATCTTTTGTTTTTTTGTTGGTATCAACAGCTTTTGTTTGGTATTAAGAACAACATTTTTTAAGAACGTGTTTATTTTAAAATTTGATATCAAGAGCATATTTATTTCATTGGTATCAAATATCATGTTTATGCATATCTATTTTAAGCATTCATTATATATCTTCATGTTTATTGCTATGTATGAGTTAAGGGGGAGCTTCTATGAAGCTTTACTTTAATCCATGCATATATAACTCCATGAGTTTTGTCATCATCAAAAAGGGGGAGACTGTTGGCCTAGAGGCCCTTCACTCTAGTTTTGATGATGATTAACTCATGTAGTTATAGTTTACTAATAATCTTGTGATATTTAGTTTTAGATATTTGATCAAGATATTAGTAGGTGATTAGCTTCAACAAAGGTATTTTGGAGCTTACACATGGTGATTCAAGAGCTCGAGCGTCAAGTTCACATCTAGCACTCGGTTGGAGTCAAGCTCAGTGAATCACATTTGGATCGAGTCAACTTAGAGACGGAGTTCTACAAGAAGACATCGGTTTGTTTAGTTTAAGTTTATTTAGATCTCATTGTAAAGATTAGATAGTGTTATATGCTCAAGTTCACAATACACACACAAGTTTAAAGTTTCATGTTTTGGTTTTTTGGTTTTTAGTTTACCAATATTGGATTCCATGTCAAAAACATAGATATAATATCTTTCATGTATATTGGATTCTATCCATACAATATTCTTCAAAGTTGTTTAAATATTATGTTTTTATATTTACATGTATTTTGAAAAAATCGGATTTCCATTTCAAAATCTAAGTTTTGAAAAATACAGTTCTTAGTTTAAGGCAAATTTTTCATCTCACAAAAATGGTTCAAATTGTTCGAAATATGTGCTGTCACACATATTTGTATTTCAAAGATATAATAAGAATTGATTTTTGTGAAATTTATGTGATTTTATGGGATTTAATTGATAATAAAAAAACCCAAGTTTTTAATCCTTTAAGGCTGGACTGGCTGTCTGCCAGTAGACCGACGTGCACAGGATGTACACGCAGCCAGGTTGGTAGGCCGGTCGACCGCTTCGGTCGACCGCCAGAGAGCTTCTACTTTCTGGAAAAGGCCCCGGTCGACCAACCCGGTGGACCAGCAGAGAGCTCTGCTCTCTATATCCGGCTTCGGTCGACCGTGCGATCGACCGGTCAGAGAGCCTTGCTCCCTGGATCCAGTCCCGGTCGACCGGGGCGGTCGACCGAAAAGCTCAATGGTCATAAATATGACCGTTGGCCGGTCGACTGCCCGGTCGACCGGAAGGGCAAAAATGCCCTTGCCTGCTGCCAACGGGCAGATTTGAATTTAGTTGGTATTTTAACAAGATTTTCAAGAGCTAAATTTCTCACCTTTATAAGTGTTTTAATACAAGTTTTTAAAAGAGTTTTTAGAGCCAAAAGATTTTATCTTTATTTGTTTAAAGGGTTGGAAAAATCAAGAAAAGGAGAAGTCTTTGGGATTGTTTTTTATCTTCATTTTTATATCTATTCTAGAAGTTTTCCCAAGAGTTTTTCTTTGTGATTTTGATTTTCAAACTCTTTGTTTTCTCACACTTAAGCTTATCTATTTATCCTATCTATTAGGATCTAGTTTTGTGAGAAAGATTTGGTTTGTGGTTGAGAGAGACCACCAAGTTGTTAACCTTCCATTTATTGTGATATCCCTCTAGTGAGAGGTGATAGTATTGGTATCCGTCTAGTGAGAGGTGATAGTGGAGGTTGTGTTGGAATCCTTCAAGTGTGAGGTGATTGTGTTTGTGTGGCTTCGAGCCTAATCCCTCTAGTGAGAGGTGGATTGTTGTTTGGCTAAGTGCCTAGACCCTCTAGTGAGAGGTGGCTGTTTGGCTTTGTGCCTATCCCTCATTTGTGAGGTTGATATTGTGTTGGTTTGTGCCTTGCCTCTTGTGAGAGGTTGTAATTATTGGAGAGAGGAGTTGTGTACTCTCAAATTATATTTGCCCAAATCCTCAGTGGAGGTTCCCTGTGTGAGAGTCCTGTGTGGACGAGTTAGTGAAAATCCTTCTGAGTGAAGGCAGGGACGTAGAGCTGTGTGCTCGAACCTCGAAACATATCTCGGTGTTTGCGTTTGATCCACTTTCTCTAACTCTCTCTCACTTACATTGTGTATTGCATCATATTGTCATATCATATATATGCTTGTGTTGATTGTGTGCCCATACTTGTGTTCAACCAAGAGAGCTTCATATAGCACCTCAACTCTTATTTAAAGGAATTTAGAGGAGATAGTCCAAAGTCTTTCACCGGGAATTCGGCTACACTCTTTGGTTACACTAAGTGTGTTGCATTTAGTTTTTAATTCCGTATTGTTTATCATAGATTAGCATTACTCCTATTCACCCCCCTCTAGGTGTACTTTCAAGAGCAAGGCCAAGTCGAGGCTGTTAGATACATGTGGATTATCAAGTAAGAAATTTGTGAGTTAGTGGTTAGTAGTTAGTTGTCATGAGAGAAAATTAGCTAAACATGTAAAAAGAGTTAGAAAGAAGGAAACAAGGAGAGATAAAGAGAGAACCTTTCATAGATTGTCACCTTCTATTACAAGCACTCCTGCTTTCCATCCATGTACTACTCTCTTTCTTATTACAAGATCTACAAGAAATAGAAAATACAAAGAGGAATAGGAAGAAGAACTAACCTAAACTGCTCTAAAAATTACAACATGGAGAAGAAAACCCTAAAACTCTCCTCAAACTCCTCTTTCTTTCAGTTCTGAAAATCCCAGGGTATATATAGGCGAAAGAGGGCACCAGGGAGAGTGTATGGAGCCGTGCGTCAAATCCTGACGCGCGGCTCCATGGTACAGCCGCGGAAACGCGGCTCGTCGCTTCTGCCACACGCTGTCGGTCTGTCCCCCAGTCAGTAGATGCTGCAGGTTTCTGAATATATGCACTCGGTTTTGACAGATTCTCTTTCCAAAGTCAATGGCTATTTATAGGCATTAAATCACCAAATAAATGAGATTTTTAGGCTTCTTCTTCATTTCATGCCATGAACCTAGAAACATAAAAGAGAGGTATTATTAACAAAATTTAATATTGAATAAATGTGAAGATGTGGTATGAAATATGTAATTTTAGAGACTAATCAACCACCAATCCCCACCTCCACGTCTCTGTTACCTTTCAATGTTCCAGTCCCCACTTCTCCTATAGGCCTCACCATTGACTTCTCTCCTCCTTCACCATCACCTCCCTCACAAACTCCTTCTCTACTCCACCAGCACCCGCCAATGAGTCCTTCTCCTCATCCTCGGTATCTCCTAGTCCCCCTCCTACCAGGACCCACCATATGATCACTAGAATAGAGGATAACACTAGAATACCAAAGGTCTGGCCAGCCACCCAGTATCTCATGTCTGCCTATCTCAGGGCCGACTTGGCCACCTCTCCTGTCGAACCCACATATTTCACCAAGCTTTTAAAGATCCCAAGTGGCGCCAGGCAATAGATGAAATTGCTCTGATACCAATTGTAAGATCACCTAGAGGGGGGGTGAATAGGTGATGGCTAATCTAATGGTCACTTATGAACAAATAATGCGGAATTAAAACTAAGTTGACCAAAATAAAACTTCTTTTTAATTTAACACTTATGTATAACTCAAGAGTGTTGCCGAATTCCCCTTGCGAGGCTCTGGACAAGCTCCTCTAGATTCCCCTTGAATGGGTTGAGGTGCCGCGTTGGCTCTCTTGGTTGAATACTAGTGTTAACAACAATCCCAAGCAAGTATGTATATCAATTAAGAGCACAAGGGAATATATCATGCATATATAAGATGAACACAATAAATTGAATGCAAGATATAAAATAGAGACAAAGAGAGAGAGAGAGGGAAGAGTAAGCAATCGCAAACACAAAGGGTTTGTTTCGAGGTTCGAGCACACTTGCTCTACATCCCCGCCTTCGACACACGAAGGATTTCCACTATGTAAGATCCCACCGGATCTCTCCTCGGTGCCGTACACCTACAAACCCTCGGACTCCCAAGTCCTGTACACACGCAAGTCCACCGACTCGCCGAGGCCGTACCTCTACCACCAAGAGTTCACAACCGAACTCCAACCACCAACAACGAGCACACTTGCCCGTTTCCTCAAATACAAAGAAAAGATCTCTTTGATGATCACAACACTTGATCACCTAAAGAGCACTCTCACTACAACACACCTATAGGAATATCTAGCAATGGATAGCTCAAGTGTGGTGTGAGAAAATCAAGGAAAGAAAGCTTTGGTAGAAAACACAAGAATCACTTTAATACTCTCTTGATAAAAACTTCCTTTTGATTGGAAGTATTTGCACTAAAATCTTGTGGAGAAAACTCTTTAAAAGTATCAGAAAAACAGCTCAAGAAATCTCCAAAATCTTCTACCTAAAACAAGTGACAAGACCCCTTTTATAGGGCTGCCAGAAAATAGAGCCGTTGGGCTCCTGTCAGTGCTGTCGGTCGACCGCCGGTCGACCGGCCAACGGTCATTTTTCTGACCGTTGCAGCCACCGGTCGACCCGGCTCGGTCGACCGATAACCTGGAATGAACTGTCGGTCGACCGGCCCGGTCGACTGATATTTCCAGAGAGCAAAGCTCTCTTGGTCGGTCGACCGACCCGGTCGACCGGCCACTGTGCTGACAACGTGCACAGGGCTGTGCACATCGGTCGACCGGACCGGTCGACCGGTTTGGCCTGTCAGCCAGTTTCCAGGTCTGAAAAACAGGATATAAAAATCTTTTATAAAATCCTAAAAATACATAGAAATTCTACAAAAATAGTTTTACCAATATACTTGAAAGAACAAACATGCTTGCACAAAATCAAGACATGTTATAGATGTTTTGGTCTATTTTTGTAACTTGGAAATATTAGCTCAATAACCAAAATGTATTTTTCCAAAACATGTTTTTCCAAACTTGTTTTTTCTAAATCTTCATCAAATACAAAAACAAGATATTTGAGTTCATTTTAAAGCATAGTGTGTATGGATATGATCCACTACACAATCAATAAGAAATATCTATGTTTTTGATATAAAACTCTAATCAAGATTTTGGTTTAAAGATATGAACTATGAAATACCAAAATCCAAGGTTTTTATATTTTGTCTCAAAGAAAATCTTTTACTAAATAAAAATTCTTTTCTAAAAAGAAATCTTTTATGAAATCAATTAAATCAAGAGTTCTATCAAGAGTGTGTGTGTGTGATATAACTTGAGCAATCCACCACTATTCTATCCTTTACATTTTTACTAAAACAAAAATACAAATTCTATACCTAGACACAAGTCTTCAACTTCTTGAAGTCTTCACTTGAAGGCTTCTCATCTTCTTGACTTGGTCCAAGCTTGATCCAAAAACATCCTTGGATCACCACATGCAAGCTCCAAATCTTGTTCTTTTATCCTTTGTTGAGCTATGCACCTACTAAGATCTTGATCATGAATCTGTCACTAATTAAACACAAGATCATTAGTAACTATAACTACATGAGTTGATCATCATCAAAACTAGGGTGAAGGGCCTTTGGGCCAACAATCTCCCCCTTTTTGATGATGACAAAACTCATGGAGTTATATATGCATGGATTAAAGTAAAGCTTCAAAGAAGCTCCCCCTTAACTCATGCATACCAAATAAATAATAGATATGTCAATAAAAGCACATGACATGTATGCAATGTAGGAGATGCAATCATATAAATCAAATCATAAATCAAATCTTTTGCTCCTAATTGCAAGACAACATATATGCATAAAGAGAAATCTTACTCCCCCTTAAGCAAGGAACCAAATACTTCTCCCCCTTAAGTAAGGAAATCATGAAATCATGCATATAAAATCACAAATTCTTCTCCCCCTTTTGTCAATCATCAACAAAGGGTTCAAAGAAAAAATACATCAAACAAATTTTTCTCCCCCTTTTTGTCAAAAACAAAGAAATCAAGGAGGGTAAAATACAAATCAATCAATAAAATTTATATGCGATATAAATTCATGAAGAGGAAGACGTTAAGTTAGCTTCCCGACACATATACATTACATGAAAGAGGGATGACAAGCCCTAATTCACATAACGTATAATATGTCATGCATAAGAGGAGATGTGAAGCTCCCCCTACACACGTATATCATGAAAAGAAGAGTTGTCAAGCTCCTCAAATTATAATATACTCAACATGAATCTACATATGGAAGAGATGTTAAGCTCTCCTTGCATATAGACAATACAAATCAAAAATTTTGAATTTTTCTTTATCAAAACAAATTTTAAACTTTTTCTTAGTAACAACAAATTTTGAGATATCAATTGTAAAATAATCAAATTTTGAATTTTTGATACCAATTTCAAAACAAGTACAATGCACAAGCTTATTATGAAATACCAATTTGAAGTCTAATTAAGCTTAGCATTAACAATCTATGTGCTTTAAAAATGTAAGTCCATTTAGATACAAGCACACAACAAATCATATATATGTATGAAGAACTAATATCAATTGAAGGTGATACATACATATATGGGAAAGCAAAAATATGAGTATATACATAAGAGGTCAAATTGATACCAATTGAAAATATCCAATGATACCAATTGAAAATTAAGCTTAAGTGTATATATCATATAATCTACCACATGAAGAATTCGAACTAGTTAAATGAAGGTGTTTAACAACTAGTACGGAATCCTTCAATCAAGGAATAAATCAAAGGTTTTTCATGAAATATCAATGAAACACAAGGCACTAAAAACACTCTAATCCATAAAGTCCATATTTTCAAAAATGAGTGTACTAATGTTATGTGAAACATGGCATCATGAAAATTGCAATAAAACTCAATATTCCTTAAAATTTTGAATTATCATAACTTTTAAAACCTTGAAAATCAAAAAAAAATTTTATTAAAAAAATGTTTCATAATATATGTATGTTTTGTCAATACAAGAAGCATACATACATATCTCTAACACAATTGAGTCCATATATATAGATTTGCATGAAAGGCAAATGACTCAAGAGGTATCCATGTATATCTTAATGTTTTGGCAAAATAACCATATACATGAAATGAAATCACATGATCATAACATAAATCCGAATGGGAATACAAGTTTAAGAATGTAATGATCATCAACATAAGGCTATACTAGTACATCTAATAGGTTCAAATAAGCATTCAAGTACACATATCAATAGATTTATTTGTGCCCATAATATGTAAAAGTATAAATCATAGTGTTGACAAAAACTAACATTTAAACTAATATTCAAATCATGAAGTACAAATAAATTTTGAGAAAACAAAAGAATTTATCCATAAAAATAGGATCATGTGCATCAATCTCAAAGGCTATTTGAAGAATAACTAACTAGTATAAATTGTTTTTGAAAAACTAGTTAAAGATCCTTCAAATACATCAAATTCAAATGTTTTTCATAAATACTACTAAGTACATAAAAGTTCAAGCACTCATAGTCCATAAAGCTTCAAATTATGTGTTTTCTTAAAGATGAGTGTTCAAAGGTTATGTAAATAGTATCTACATGAAATTAGTCATAGAAGCCCAAATCAAATCATGACTAAAATTTTTATTTAACAACCCACAAAAATCATTTGTATCAAAACAAATCATCTTAAAAAAATTTACATGGTATATGTATGAATTATACAAATCCAACAATATGCATACATATCCCAAATATTAAAAGAGTCTATTAAATGTTTGCATGAAGGCAAGAGACTCACGGGTATACATGTATATTTATTAGATTTGAATTAAACATGCATATACATGAAGTAAATCACAAAAATTGGCAAAACATGTATATATGAGAATTATCAAAACTAGATTATACATATGCATAAAGTGGATACAAGTGAGCATGAAGTTCAATTATTTAAGAGTCAATTGTAATTCACTATTTGTATATGTATACATACAAGTTTGATATATTCTACATCTAAGCATGTAAATACCACATGAAGCACAAATCAAACAAAATCATGAACATGCTATGAATGTATGAAATAAGTAAAAGCATGTATATAAAAATAGGAGTTAAGAAATTGTTACCAACTTCAAAGCTCCAAGCATGGTGGTCTTTTCCACCAAAATTTCCTTGATAGCAATGCATCTATAAGAGTGTCCATCATATCCATTGCATTCACTACCAAGGCACCAATCCTCTCACGTTTTGTGAGAGCCCTCACCTACATCAAAGTCAAAGGGTGAGGGTTTTGGTACCCATGTTTTCTTGGGTCCTTTGGGATTAGCATTGTTATAAGGAACCCAAAATCTATTATATTTAGCAAAATATAAATATGGTTTCTTATCAAAACAATATCTTGCTAGATGGCCTTTGCGGCCGCAATGTGTACAAATGTACACCTTAGCATGATGCTTATGAGTGTGATTGTGATCGTGATGTGCACCATAAGCATGAGCATGATGAGTATGATGATGTGCATGAGCATGGGGAACTTGTTTCTTTTGAAACAAAGATTCCAACTTAGAATGATTGAATGCACATGTGCTCAAGTTAGAGCTCAAATTATTCATCTTATTTTTCAACTTTTTAATCTCATTTTGATCAATGTGTGCATGAGAAGTATGATGAGATATATGATCAATTTTCTTTTTCTTTTGAGAAACAAAATCTTTTTCTTTTTCAACAAATTTTCTTTTCAAAGTAATATTTTCTTGCAAAATATCTTCTTTTTGTTTTTCCACCAAGTCAATCTTTTCTTTCAAAGTATTGTTTCCTTCACACAAAATACTCAATTTAGAAAATAAGAAAACATTCTCATTTTTCAAATCTTCTTTTTCTTTTTCTAAGCATGCCATTTTATTTTCTAAAGAATCTTTATCATTAAGCATGGCATCAAAATTCTTTTTCAAAATGTTATTTTCTTTTTCTAAACATGCAATGTTAGATTTGAAAGAATCTTGTTCTATATGCATGCAAGCAATGTCCTTTTTCAAATTTTTATTTTCCTTTTTAATTATGTCATATCTTTCAAGCAATAATTGGCATAAAGAATTTAGCTCATCATATGACATACTAGCATCCTCATCATCGGATTCGGTATTTACCTCAAGGGGGTCATCCCCTTGGACCATGTAGCACTTGTTGGAGGTGTCGCTTCCAACATCCGAATCGCTCCCCGCATAGTATTGTTCATTTTCACCAAGGGAGATGAGGGTGTTCCATACTACAAAAGCCATATCAATATTAGCAACCCTACATAAATAATCATCATTTAGGGTACTCTTCAAAGCATTTAGGGCTTTTGTATTAGCCTCAAGATTCTTACCATCTATACAATAAGCATTATTAGTAGTGGCAAGATATACATTATAACCTAGGGCTTTGAGGAATAATGACATCTTAACTTTCCAAATGTGGATGTTAAGAATGTCAAAGGTGGGTGGTGACATAAAGTCCATGGTGAGGTGTGTGTGTACAACAAATATTGTGATTAGCCCAAATGTAGGATCTTTAACTCTTAGGTTGTTAGACCCTTATCAAGAGCACTAGCTCTGATACCAATTGAAATTGCTCTGATACCAATTGTAAGATCACCTAGAGGGGGGGTGAATAGGTGATGGCTAATCTAATGGTCACTTATGAACAAATAATGCGGAATTAAAACTAAGTTGACCAAAATAAAACTTCTTTTTAATTTAACACTTATGTATAACTCAAGAGTGTTGCCGAATTCCCTTGCGAGGCTCTGGACAAGCTCCTCTAGATTCCCCTGAATGGGTTGAGGTGCCGCGTTGGCTCTCTTGGTTGAATACTAGTGTTAACAACAATCCCAAGCAAGTATGTATATCAATTAGAGCACAAGGGAATATATCATGCATATATAAGATGAACACAATAAATTGAATGCAAGATATAAAATAGAGACAAAGAGAGAGAGAGGGAAGAGTAAGCAATCGCAAACACAAAGGGTTTGTTTCGAGGTTCGAGCACACTTGCTCTACATCCCCGCCTTCGACACACGAAGGATTTCCACTATGTAAGATCCCACCGGATCTCTCCTCGGTGCCGTACACCTACAAACCCTCGGACTCCCAAGTCCCGTACACACGCAAGTCCACCGACTCGCCGAGGCCGTACCTCTACCACCAAGAGTTCACAACCGAACTCCAACCACCAACAACGAGCACACTTGCCCGTTTCCTCAAATACAAAGAAAAGATCTCTTTGATGATCACAACACTTGATCACCTAAAGAGCACTCTCACTACAACACACCTATAGGAATATCTAGCAATGGATAGCTCAAGTGTGGTGTGAGAAAATCAAGGAAAGAAAGCTTTGGTAGAAAACACAAGAATCACTTTAATACTCTCTTGATAAAAACTCTTCCTTTTGATTGGAAGTATTTGCACTAAAATCTTGTGGAGAAAACTCTTTAAAAGTATCAGAAAAACAGCTCAAGAAATCTCCAAAATCTTCTACCTAAAACAAGTGACAAGACCCCTTTTATAGGCTGCCAGAAAATAGAGCCGTTGGGCTCCTGTCAGTGCTGTCGGTCGACCGCCGGTCGACCGGCCAACGGTCATTTTTCTGACCGTTGCAGCCACCGGTCGACCGGCTCGGTCGACCGATAACCTGGAATGAACTGTCGATCGACCGGCCCGGTCGACTGATATTTCCAGAGAGCAAAGCTCTCTTGGTCGGTCGACCGACCCGGTCGACCGGCCACTGTGCTGACAACGTGCACAGGGCTGTGCACATCGGTCGACCGGACCGGTCGACCGGTTTGGCCTGTCAGCCAGTTTCCAAGTCTGAAAAACAGGATATAAAAATCTTTTATAAAATCCTAAAAATACATAGAAATTCTACAAAAATAGTTTACCAATATACTTGAAAGAACAAACATGCTTGCACAAAATCAAGACATGTTATAGATGTTTTGGTCTATTTTTGTAACTTGGAAATATTAGCTCAATAACCAAAATGTATTTTTCCAAAACATGTTTTTCCAAACTTGTTTTTCTAAATCTTCATCAAATACAAAACAAGATATTTGAGTTCATTTTAAAGCATAGTGTGTATGGATATGATCCACTACACAATCAATAAGAAATATCTATGTTTTTGATATAAAACTCTAATTAAGATTTTGGTTTAAAGATATGAACTATGAAATACCAAAATCCAAGGTTTTTATATTTTGTCTCAAAGAAAATCTTTTACTAAATAAAAATTCTTTTCTAAAAAGAAATCTTTTATGAAATCAATTAAATCAAGAGTTCTATCAAGAGTGTGTGTGTGTGATATAACTTGAGCAATCCACCACTATTCTATCCTTTACATTTTTACTAAAACAAAAATACAAATTCTATACCTAGACACAAGTCTTCAACTTCTTGAAGTTTTCACTTGAAGGCTTCTCATCTTCTTGACTTGGTCCAAGCTTGATCCAAAAACATCCTTGGATCACCACATGCAAGCTCCAAATCTTGTTCTTTTATCCTTTGTTGAGCTATGCACCTACTAAGATATTGATCATGAATCTGTCACTAATTAAACACAAGATCATTAGTAACTATAACTACATGAGTTGATCATCATCAAAACTAGGGTGAAGGGCCTTTGGGCCAACAATAGACACTGAGATGAATGGATTACTTAAAAATAAAACCTGATCTCTTAGCTGTACCACCCTACCACGAATAGTTGGTTGCAAAATGGTTTTCAAGTTAAAATATAAACCTGATGATTTTATTGACACAACTAGTGGCCAAAAATTTTCATCAACAATCAAGATTAGACTATGGATAGATATTCAGTCCGGTCATCAAACTGATCTCTATCCGTATCGTATGCTGTTTGGCTGTCTCCAAAGAATTGGTCTGTTTGACAGTTGGATGTGAATAATACATTTTTTTGCAGTATTTTCTTACTGAAAAGGTCTACATGGAATAACCTTCCGGATTCATCGATCTCGCTTGTCCCAATTATGTATGCAAGCTTCACCACAATATCTACAGCCTTAAACAGGCTCTGCGGGCCTGATTTTCTCACCTCAGCAGTTATTTAGTCAGAATGGGCTTTGTGGGCTTCAAGTCTGACACGTCTCTCTTCCTTCGACGGGTCAGGATAGATCTTCTTCTGGTTTGTATCTATGTAAACGATATCATCATCACAGGCAATGACTCGCGGGCTATCACTCGTCTTATTCATGAACTAGACCGCGTGTTCTTATTAAAAGACCTCGGCCCATTGCACTATTTCTTAGGCGTAGAGTGCCACCGTACACCCTCAGGTTTTTTTCCTCTCTCAAAAGAAGTACATCCGTGACTTGCTTCTCTGGCTCAAGATTGATGGTGTCAAGCACGTCATCTCGCCGCCTATGACTACTTCCTGTAAGCACTCCAAGGTTGTAAAAGTACACCTAGAGGGGGGGTGAATAGGTGTACTACTAATCTAATGAACTAAATGCGAAAATTAAAAACTTAATAGCAACTACACTTAATGCAACCAACGAGTGTAGCCGAATTCCCGGTGAAGGGCTCTGGACTAACTCCTCTTGATTCCTCTGAATAAGAGTTGAGGCGCTATATGAAGCTCTCGTGGTTAAGCACAAGTGAGGCACACACAAACAACCAAGCATATAATGGATATATGACAATATGAATGATGCAAGGCACAATAGTAAAGAGAGAGTTAGAGAGACAATGGATCAATCGCTAACACACGGATATGTTTCGAGGTTCGAGCACACAGCTCTACGTTCCCGCCTTCACACAGAAGGATTTCCAATCCACTTGTCCACACAGGACTCCCACACAGGGAACCTCCACTGAGGATTTAGGGCAATACAATAATCGGGAGTACACAACTCCTCTCTCGATTACAAACACAACCTCTCACTAGAGGCTAGGCACAAACCCACACAAATCAACCTCACAAATGAGGGATAGGCACAAAGCCACAAACAACACAATCCACCTCTTTACTAAGAGGGATATCAACACTCTCCACCTCTCACAAGAGGGAGCCAACCACCACTCCAAAATCAACCTCTATCCAAGAGGGATAACACAAAGTAGGAGGGTTTACAACTTAGTGATCAAAAGACCACAAACAATTCTTTTCCACAAAAACAAAGATCCTATAGAGAGGATAGAATGGTATAGCTCAAGTGTGAAAAATCAAGATGTTGGAAAACAAATCACAAAGAAAAATACTTGAGAAAACAACTTAGTACTTGATAGAAATGAAGAGCAAAGCAAAGATCCCAAATCTTTATTTTTCTTTGATTTTTTCAACTCTTGAAAACAAATAAAGATGATCTTTAAAAACCAATAAACTCTGTTGAAAACTTGCTTTTAAAACACTAGAGAATAGGTGAATTTTAGCTCTTGAAAATCTTAACCAAAACAGCCCTCAAATGGGGGTATTTATAGCCCCAAGAAAAAACTAGCCGTTGGCTGCTGACTAGGCCAGAATTAGCCTTCCGGTCGACCGGCCAACGGTCAAAATACTGACCGTTGAGCCTACCGGTCGACCGCCCGGTCGACCATGCCAATCCAGAGAGCAAATTGCTCTCTGGCCGGTCGACCGCTCGGTCGACCGTGCCAAGCCTCACGGTCGACCGTCCAGTCGACCGCCCCCACCGAGAGTGGGGCACTTGCAGTCAGTCGACCGCGCGGTCGACCGGCCCAAGTGGCAGGTCAACGTGTACACTCTTGTGCACGTCGGTCGACCGGTCGACCGACTCTGGGTCCGGTCGACCGGCCCGGTCGACCGCCAGAGCCTGACAGGGCTTAATTAGGGATTGAAAAACTTGGTTTTTAATTCTTAAATAAATCCCATAAATTCACTAAAAATCTACAAAAATAAGTTCAGTATATTACATTGATATACAAACTTGAGTAAAAATCAAACCAAGTTCAAACATTTTGAACTCTTTTGTGTTATGAAAATTTTGCCGAAAGCCAAAAATTGTATTTTCTAAAACTTGGATTTTGGAATTGAAAATTCGTTTTGTCCAAAACTCATCCAAATTCAAAAACATGATACTTAAACAACTTGAAGCATGTTGTATATGGATATAATCCAATATACATGAAAGATATATATCAATGTTTTTGATATCAAATCCGAAAAATATGTTTTGTTAAAGCACAAAACTCCAAACACATGAATAGGCATATCAAAATAAGTTTGTCTAAGATATGAAGCATACATGTATATAGAACACATCTAATATACATAAAATAATGTAAACTTGTTTTGATTCTATCTATTCATGAAAACCAAGATCGGTTAAACCAAAAACCGAAAACCAATAAACATGAAAAGTAGAAACAAGTGTGTGTGTTGTGAACTTGAGCATATAACGCTATCTAGTCTTTACAAATAGATCTAAAAACATAATCTAAACTATGTACCGAAGTCTTCTTGACGAACTCCGTCTTCAAGCCGACTCGATCCAAACCGTGATCCACCGAGCTTGACTCCAACGAGTGCTAGGTATGAACTTTGACGCTCGGGCTCTTGAATCACCATGTGAAAAGCTCCAAAACACCCTTGTTGAAGCTAATCACCTACTAATATCTTGGTTAAGTATCTGAAACTAAACATCACAAGATTATTAGTAAACATAACTACATGAGTTAATTATCATCAAAACTAGAGTGGAAAAGGCCTCTGGGCCAACAATCTCCTCCTTTTTGATGATGACAAAACTCATGGAGTTATATATGCATGGATTAAAGTTAAGCTTCAAAGAAGCTCCCCCTTAACTCATGCATAGCAATAAACAATGAGATATGCAATGAATACTAATCATGGATATGTATCAACATGCATAAAAACAATAGAATGAACATGCTCTTGATACTAAACATGAAATAATTATGCTCTTGATACCAAACTTTTAAAATAAATTCTTTTTTCTTTTTAAAATAAACATGTTCTTAAGCTCTTGATACCAATAAAAATTTCAATAAAAAAAAACTTAAGCTCTTGATACCAATCAAGGCCTCTTGATACCAATCAATAAAACAAAATTCTTAATACCAATTAGAAAGATAATCATTAAACAATAAACATGCATATAAACTCATGCATATAAACTCAAATACTTCTCCCCCTTTTTGTCAATCATCAACAAAGGGGTCAAAGAAAACAATATTCTCCCCTTTTTGTCTTAAACAAAAAAATCAATGAGGGGTGAAATCAAAACAAAAACTTTCTTGATACCAATTGTAAGAAAAGAATATATCAAATTAGTCCATCATGATATCAATAAAACAAAACATATCAATTGAAAGTACATAATTGAAAGTACATAATGTGGTACATAAAACAAATATAGATTTAAATACCAAATGATACCAATAGTAAGTAAATACCAATTAAATACCAATTGTAAGTAAATAAATCAAAAATTTTGATATCAATAAAACATACCAATTTTAATTAAACTTATAGATAATTTTGATACCAATTTGTAAAGATTAGTACCAATTGAAAGTAATTTTTCATTAAAAAGCATATGATACCAAAAATAATCAATATCCTTTTTTAAATCATTTTTAACATAAAGTGTGGGAGTAGAATACCAAAACCAATTGAAAGGTGAAATATAAAATTTTCTCCCCCTTTATGAAATACCAAATAAAATGATGCATAAGCTTGTATCAAACACCAATTAAAACATAGTCAATTGAAATATAATAGTCATTAAAAAAATCAAGCTTAGCATAATTAAAAATTTGTGCTCAAAGATATAGAGATATAGTAAGCACAAATAAAACACATATATGAGTATACAAAAAGAATGTCAATAATGATACCAATTGAAAAAATCCAATGATACCAATTGAAACACAATAAGATCAAGTGTATAACTCATATTATCTTCCACCTATTTCATGCACATGTTTAAAAGGATAATATTAAGCATACAAGGCATGGTCGCCCAACCAACCGCCCTTGTATGGGTAGGGATTTTCAAAAATAGGTTTGAAAATATAGTATGTTTGAAAAACTCTACCAAATGAAGAATTTGAACTAGTTATATGAAAAAACTTGTAAACTAGTACGAAATCCTTTAAGTAAGGAATAAAATAAAATTATATTCCATAAAACATGAAAATCACTAAACCAATGTCACTCAAAATCTATATAGCACATATAATACTCATGAAAACAAAATCATGAGACAATATCAAGAATATGAGTGTACAAGTTTTGTGAAAGACAAGTCATGAAAATAGGCAATCAATTCAAATACAAAATTCCTTAAAAACATCAAAACTAGAATTCCTTCAAGGTATATGTATGTCATGTACAAACTAGAGTATATATACATATTCAAACATAACGAGTCCATAAAAGTATATGCATGAAGGCAAGTGGCTAAAGGATGTATATGTATAGCTAATAGTTTAGACACAATAGACATAAATATGAAGCTAAACATATAAACATGAAAAACATGTAAAATGGGGAATACAAGTCAAATGCATGAATCATCAAAAAAACTATACTAGTACATCTAACGAGTACAAATGAGCGTTCAAGCACAAACATGTAATGGTCTATTTGTGGCTCACTAGTTGTACAAGTATATATCTAAGTTTTAATAAAAACAAACTTCTCACATATATTCAAATCATGAAGCATAGAAATCAAAACAAAAACTCATAACATACATATGATTATCATGACAAATGCATGTGCATTAGATCTATGATTTACAGGATAGCTAAAACACAGAGAGAACACAAAATATGGGTCCATATTAAACATGGGTGTCTTAAATAACTAATCATGTATATAATAAGCCTAATTATCATGACATTTAACATAATAATCAATAAACATCAAACATGCTAAAAATGAATAATCTAAAAGCATGCAAACATAATGAGGAGTAAGAGATTGTTACCAAAACCGAAGAGGCAACTCTCTATGTCTCCAAAACAAGGTGGTCCTCCCACCAAACTCCCCTTGAAAGTGATGCATCCAAATTATCCTCATAAAGCTCGGAACGCATCCACTTCAAGGCACCATCACTCTCACGTCATGCGAGAGTCCACACCTACATCAAATACAATAGGGGTGGTCTTTGATACCCACACTATTTTGGGTCCATGGGGGTTAGTTCCTTTCCTAACCCAAACAAATTTAGTTGCTAAATTTACATCATATAACTTATCATAGCAAAACTTAGCAAGGTGGCCCTTACGTCCACAATGTGTACATGTGTTATAAGTGTGTCTGTGAGGAGCATGTGTATGCCATGTATGGTGTGCATGCAAAGATGGAACTTGTTTCTTTCGAAACAATGATTCCAAACGTATATGGTTCAAGGCACATTGGCTCAAAGTGGAGCCCAAACAATCCACACTCTTCTTAAGTATAGATATATCATTTTCAATTATAGAGAGGTGCATGCAATAGGTAAGCTAGGTGAAGCTATATTAGCATGGCAAACATGAGAATCTATATCATTTTTCAAAGAAACATTTTTCTTTAAACAATCTTTTAATTCTTGTGAAATCAAATTTATTTTATTTTTCAACGAATTATTCTCTTTTAATACAAAATCAAGTTTTGAAGTTAAATCCTCATTTTTCTTCAAAACATATTCACAATCATTTTTACTTTTCAAAATTTTGTTTTCATTAAGTGCAAGATTAAGTTGGAATTTAAGCGAGTCACTTTCACTTGAAATCTCATCCCTTTCTTGCAAAACAATCTCAAGTCTAAAAGATAAATTTTTATTTTCTTCTTTTAAATCAAGACTTTCCTTTTTTAAAAGTTTGTATTTTGAAATCAAATTTTCACAATTTTTAGCAAGTTTATCATTCATGGCTTGTGCCTCTAAATACTCATTGCAATAGGAACTAGTGTTAGCATCTAGTTGAGTGTCCGAGTGTACCTCAAGGGAGTCATTCCCTTGGACCATGAAGCAACGTTCAGCGGACTCGTCTCTTCTAGATCTCCTCATCTTATCGATAATCTTTGGTAGTTCGGGAGTAATCAAAATGCTCCATACTGCAAAAGCCGAATCATAGTGAGAAAATACGTGTAAATATTCTTTATGAGAGATGCTCTAAGTGCCTTTAGGGCTATTGCATTGGCCTCTATATGCTTGCTATCATTAGGGTAGGATTCCTTGGTAATGGCAAGGTAAACATGCAAGCCTAGAGCTTTTAAATGACAACTTATAAGAACCTTCCATATGTCAAGTCTAGAGATATCAAACTTGGGAGGAACATCCATGAGTGCAAACAATATAAATGTGCAAATGCAAATGTAGATTAGCAAAACCAAGATCACACTCATAGGTGGTTAAACTAAATATCAGGAGCGTAGGCTCTGATACCGATTGAAAGTACACACCTAGAGGGGGTGAATAGATGTACTGCTAATCTAATGAACTAAATGTGGAAATTAAAACTTAATACAACTACACTTAATGCAACCAACGAGTGTAGTCGAATTCCCGGTGAAGGGCTCTGGACTAACTCCTCTTGATTCCTCTGAATAAGAGTTGAGGCGCTATATGAAGCTCTCGTGGTTAAGCACAAGTGAGGCGCACACAAACAAACCAAGCATATAATGGATATATGACAATATGAATGATGCAAGGCACAATAGTAAAGAGAGAGTTAGAGAGACAATGGATCAATCGCTAACACATGGATATGTTTCGAGGTTCGAGCACACAGCTCTACGTCCCCGCCTTCACACAGAAGGATTTTCAATCCACTTGTCCACACAGGACTCCCACACAGGGAACCTCCACTGAGGATTTGGGGCAATACAATAACCGAGAGTACACAACTCCTCTCTCGATTACAAACACAACCTCTCACTAGAGGCTAGGCACAAAGCCACACAAATCAACCTCACAAATGAGGGATAGGCACAAAGCCACAAACAACACAATCCACCTCTTCACTAAGAGGGATATCAACACTCTCCACCTCTCACAAGAGGGAGCCAACCACCACTCCAAAATCAACCTCTACCCAAGAGGGATAACACAAAGCAGGAGGGTTTACAACTTAGTGATCAAAAGACCACAAACAATTCTTTTCCACAAAACCAAAGATCCTATAGAGAGGATAGAATGATATAGCTCAAGTGTGAAAAATCAAGATGTTGGAAAACAAATCACAAGGAAAAATACTTGGGAAAACAACTTAGTATTTGATAGAAATGAAGAGCAAAGCAAAGATCCCAAATCTATATTTTTCTTTGATTTTTCAACTCTTGAAAACAAATAAAGATGATCTTTAAAAACCAATGACTCTTTTGAAAACTTGTTTTTAAAACACTAGAGAATAGGTGCATTTTTACTCTTGAAAATCTTAACCAAAACAGCTCTCAAATGGGGTATTTATAGCCCCTAGAAAAAACTAGCCGTTGGCTGCTGACTAGGCCAGAATTGGCCTTACGGTCGAACCGGACAACGGTCAAATTTCTAACCGTTGAGCCTACCGGTCGACCGTGCCAATCCAGAGAGCAAATTGCTCTCTGGCCGTTCGACCGTTCAGTCGACTGTGCCAAGCCTCACGGTCGACCGTGGCCCAGCCTCATGGTCGACTGCCCCCACCTGAGAGTTGGGTACTTGCAGTCGTCGACCGCGCGCGGTCGACCGGCCAAGTGGCAGGTCAACGTGCACACTCTTGTGCACGTCGGTCGACCGGTCCGGTCGACCGTACCGGTCGACCGACTCTGGGTTCGGTCAACCGGACTCGGTCGACCACCAGAGCCTAGCAGGGCTTAATTAGGATTGAAAAACTTGGTTTTTAATTCTTAATAAATCCCATAAATTCACTAAAAATTCACAAAAATAAGTTCAGTATAAACATTGATATACAAACTTGTTTGAGTAAAATCAAACAAGTTACAAACATTTTGAACTCTTTTGTGTTATGAAAATTTTGCCGAAAACCAAAAACTGTATTTTCTAAAACTTGGATTTCGTTTTGTCCAAACCTCAACCAAATTCAAAAATTGTTACTTAACAACTTGAAGCATGTTGTATATGGATATAATCTATTATACATGAAAGATATATATCAATGTTTTTGATATCAAATCCGAAAAATATGTTTTGTTAAAACACAAAACTCCAAACACATGAATAGACATATCAAAATAAGTTTTGTCTAAGATATGAAGCATACATGTATATAGAACACATCTAATATACATAAAACAATGTAAATTTGTTTTGATTCTATCTATTCATGAAAACAAAGATCGTTAAACCAAAATCGAAAACCATAAATATGAAAACTAGAAACAAGTGTGTGTGTGTTGTAAACTTGAGCATATCACACTATCTAGTCTTTACAAATGGATCTAAAAACATAATCTAAACTATGTACCGAAATCTTCTTGACGAACTCCGTCTTCAAGCCGACTCGATTCAAACCGTGATCCACCGAGCATGACTCCAACGAGTGCTAGTATGAACTTTGACGCTCGGGCTCTTGAATCACCATGTGAAAAACTCCAAAACACCTTTGTTGAAGCTAATCACCTACTAATATCTTGGTTAAGTATCTGAAACTAAACATCACAAGATTATTAGTAAATATAACTACATGAGTTAATCATCATCGAAACTAGAGTGGAAGGCCTCTGGGCCAACAGGTTGTTGGCAAACCTTTCTCCGACCCCTTTGTCTATCGAAGTACGGTTGGGGCTCTACAATACCTAAACTTTATCAAACCCGATATTTGCCTTCTCGGTGAAAAAGGTCGCTCAGTTCGTACAAGCTCCAACCGATCAGCATTGGAGCGTTGTAAAACCGATCATCCGTTACCTCAAATCTATCATTCAACATGGCCTTTTTTTCTCTCATCATTCTTCTGTACAGATTACTGCTTACACCAATGCAGATTGGGCGGGGTCGATTGATAATCGAAAATTCACCAGTGTCTATTGTATCGTTCTTGGTAAAGATCTCATTTCTTGGAGCTCGAAGAAATAGTGCACTGTGGCACGATCCAGCACTGAGGCATAGTATAGAGGCGTGGCCAACAATGCAGCAGAGGTCGTTTGGTTGCAGTCATTACTTCGTGAACTTGGACTTCCGCAATCTCCCCCAATAGTTCTCTGTGACAAACTCGGTGCAGCATATCTCTCGATCAATCCTATCGGTCACTCAAGCTCCAAACATGTTGAGATCTACATTCATTTTGTGCGGACTATGTCGCCCATGGAGTCCTACATGTTCAGTTTGTGAGCACTAAGAACCAACTAACAGACATCCTTACTAAGTCTTTGAGCTCATTAAGGTTCTCTATAATGAAGAACAAGCTCTTGAACTTTCAAACCCGCTTCGCTTACGGGGCTTGTTAGAGATATTAATGACAACACGTAACTCATGTGAAACATGTGATCCATGTGAAAGAAACATCTCATGAAATCAAACAGATCCTAAAATCTCTCCATGAAAATAGGAACACATGTGACTCATGCACCATGTGTTTCTCACTCTCACTCTCAATCAGTGTTTCCTATTGTTTCTCCTAAATCAGTGTAAACATGTGATCAATATGTATATATATACAACTAAGAACCATACCTAATGATATCTTCTATTACACAAATAAGTGATTTTTTTTTTTTTTACTTGCTAAGTATTGCATCTATTTTTGAGATTTCTTGGTGCTCTAATCTTACCCCTAATAAGAATAATTTATGCTACATTAAAGACCAAAAAATTCAAGTGTGAATGCTCCTCACCGCGGGCCGCCGCTACCCTCCAGGGATGACCCCGAACCAAGGAAATGTTCGGTACTGTTCGAAGGACCATGAAGCTCATCTTCAATAATAAATATGGTATTATGTGTCTCACGGAGGCCTAGTTAGTTAGCCTAACCCCTAGAACAAGCACTTGATTCACTAGGACGCCACATGCTATCAGGACTGGGTAGTTACCACAATCATAGGGGTAGTTTCCTCTGATTTTGAAGTTTGCAATCACTGGGAAGGTTGAACTCTCTCTCTCTCTCTCTGTTAGTTATTCTTTTGTTGCAACGGTCTTGAACAAACTCCCATAGTTGCATGTAGTGTTTCACAATCCGTAAAATACTTCGATGCAAACAAACACTTCAAAACCACTTTAATTAATTACTTTACGGACCCCCCCGCAATTTTTGATTCAACTATTGTCTTCTTTTGTCTCACGCGGTGGCACCGTTGGTGACCCAGGGTCGGTTAGAGGAGCCTTGTGAATATCCTCCCCCCCCCCCCCCATGAGGTCTCGATCAGGCTCCGGATTTGCTCCCCGGCGATCGCCAGTGAATCCCGTCAGCGATTGAGTTAGTTAACAAAAAAAAAAAAACTAGTGCCTTCTTTTTTAGGGAAAACAATGAGTCAAAGAAGCTCGCCTTTCATTAAAATGTTTTTAATGAAGCTATACAAACAAATATGTGGTACCATGCAGAAAATCTCTTTAGTGACAAATTCGCACACGCAGGTACTGGAGGAATAAAATATACAAAAGTACACAGTCGACGTCTAGATGGACGGCAAACATCCTTGAAATTTCCATCATACAAATAAATGCTACCTGTAACAAAAGTCAGAGAGAAGAACAAAAATCAGGAGTCTGAATGTGTCACCGATCACATGATGACTGAGTTTTCAACTAGTGTATTCTGGCTCTTCCGTCCAAACAATTAACCCCTACAGATATATCATTTTTCTTTAGTAATGCGTGCATTACATTTTCCGAATCTTTTCCTGTTATAAAGCTCACTTCAGCGAGTGAAAATTTGGGGCCGGAACTTATCAGCCCATGTTCTAGAAGCTGGGCCTGAATGAGGAGAGTGCAGGCCCTTTTCGGCCCCTAGTCCTCTCTTCAAAATGAATTTGGGAGAAGGGCTGCAACGAGCAAAGATCGTCTTTTTTGAATTTCAGGGCCAGACCCAATAAAGCCTCGTCTGATTCTTGACCCAACCACCTGACTTTGGTTTAAAAAAATACTGTTGTGTTCTGCTCCAAGAATTCTAAGGTCATGTTCAAACTCACCGACCATTCCCGGCGCAATGGTTAAAAATTGCCTTGATGGAGAGACCCTGAGTTCTGGCAGTGGTGGTGGTGGTGGTGGTCGGCGGCAAATCTTAGAAAAAGTGCGATTCAAAGAGATCGATGCTCCACTTGCGAGCAAACGGTCAGAATCTACTTTCACTGTACCTCAGTTAATTGAGACTTCTTGACGTGCAAGCTAAGTCCTCTGTTGATCACAAGATATGGGGTGGTCTTTTGCTTTTTGTTGTGTGAATGCTTATCTTGATTAAGAAAGTAAATATTTGAATTTTAAGCTAGAGCATCATCATGAGGGGCATGAACTGTGCATTTTGTTGGCTTGGCCATGATCTTTAGCACCAAGCCCTAGCCAGTTTGATTGAGATATCAGAGAACACGTTGGCTAGGAGAACTAGAAACTTTGGCAGTCTCCGTCAATACAGGCTCACATACACTTAGTTTAAGGATTAAACTCGTACTTTTCACCGAGTTTCGCTGTGATCAAGGCAAGATCTAATGTAGGAAGAGAACTGAGGCCAATTTTGAGGCTCAGATATCGACAGCTCAATTTTGGTTGTCTACTAATAACCTTCGGCAGAGATTTTTTGAGACTGAATGTTAAATAAAGTCTAAAATTCTGTCATGCAGCCTGTCGACAGGACTGTAGTGACTCCACTTTTAGGAAAATCCATGTCGGAAGCTGTATGTCGAGAGCAAAATTGAGCCATCGACAACTGATTTAAGTCAGTTGTCGACAATTGAGGCTAAAATTTGACCTACTGCCTTGATTCTCTTCCTACGTCAAGATCTTGCATTCACTTGTGATCTCGTTAGTCGCAAGTTTCCCCTTTCAACTTTGACTACTATTCACGCACTTGTTTTTAGTTTTTAAATTAATTTGTAGATCATTTTTTTGTTGGGATTCTCAGTTCTCTTCAGCCTTTTGTCATGATTCAGAGTACTGACATTAGCATTGGGCGAGGGAACTCTTGAACTAAAAATGCAGACATACTGTTTATGAGAGAACATCTTGGTTAAGCTCGTGACAGCCGTAGGCTAGTATCTGGTGATTCATCAAGACTAGATTGTTGCTTCTCTCTTAGGCTACGTTCGGTATGTGCAGTTTTGGAGAGTTAGAGTAGGATCTTCAAGAGAGGAGTTATAAAGAGTCACGAAAGAAGAGTGAAATTAGTGCAGGAATTAAGCACTTGTCCCAAAAAAAAATGAGACAAAGCGTGTAAATTTTTTTTAAAAAAAAATTCTCAATATTGTTTTTGACATGCCATGTAATGGGGAGTGGATATTGCCACCCCCAAGATGAGGAAGGCACTCCTTTAAATTAAGGCACTCATGAATTTGAGGAGGCACTCTTAAAATTTTAAAAATGACAAGAATGTTCTCCTCGTCTCCTCCTTCTCTCTCTCCCTCCCCCCTCCTCCGACCACCCCCGCCGGTGACTGGCGACCCCGACCTCCCTCCCTTCCCCTTTCTCACCTGCACCCGCTGTCAAACCGCACGCCCGCCTCCCCCCGCCCCACCCACCGTACGCCCCTGTCGTCCCCCCTCCTCGCGCCGCCTCCCCTCCTTGTGAACTTGTTTAATTAACCCTAACCAACAAGTGTTATTCTTCCATATGCAATGTGAACTTGTTTAATTAACTCTAACCAACAAGCCTCTCATTTTACCAGGCAAGTTTGCGAGAAGTCTTATTTTATCATTGCAGCAAGAGAAGTCATATTATAACATTTTCTGTGTAAACTAGATAAGTCTTATTATATTATTATAGTTTAAGTCAAATATAGAGAAGTTTTGCAAGTTTTATTCTAGTTTTAAGAACGTATTTTTTTTGAATATATGCAAGCCTTGTTGTATACCAGTACAATTTGCGTATTCCCAGTATATAAGTTCATTCTTGCAGAGATATTTGTCATCTCAGAGGTAGTAAATTAAACAAGTTCACATTAAAATCTAAATCTCTAAATCTTCAACTAAATCTCTTTTACTAATAATCTCTACAATCTACATGCGCCTAACGCGGCCGAAGAGAGTCTCTGTTCGGCCAGAATCTAGCCGAACAGGGAGGTGGGTGGGTGGAGGCGGCGGGGGAGGTGGGGTGGCGCGGAGGCAAGAAAGCAGGAAGGAGGGCACGCGCGTCAGGGAGGGGGAGCGTCGTCGTTTACCGGAGAAGGAAGAAGAGGGAATGATGCTTTGAACTTTTTCACAAGGATAGTTGCGTCCAAACATATAATGGCGCACTTGTAATATTTTGTGAGGTGTTTTCATCACTTTTTGTGGTGGCAATATCCATTCCTAATAGTTACATACTAACTCTTCATTTAAATGAGTTTTTGGAGGAGCTAGGAAGAGTTTTAGAAAACTCTTGTTGCTAAACAAGGCCTTAGTATCTTTCTTGCCTCATGATGTAGGCATACATGCTTCTCTCAAAAATTATCTTATAATGTAATTTATACTGTGAAATCTAACTCAACTAAGTAGGAGTTTTTTTGCTGATAGACATGTCAAATATTTGGATGACAGACACAAATGGCTCATTCTCTCTCTAAGCTGCATGCATGCTTGTGTGCTTAATTAGCAAACCTGCATGTATTACGCCATATTTGAGTTCAGTTCATCAACTCTTTAGGCCTGGTGGTGCTTGTGCGCATGCAGTGGATGGATATGTGGTGGGAATTGAGCTATCAAGCTTTAAATTTAACCTTTTTTTTTTTGGCCAGCTTTTAGGTGTAAATTCCATGCCTTTTATCTGTGCGCGCATGCAACTGACTGATTCATCTGTGAATGGATATTGAGCAAATTATTATCAGTGTACTTTTCTCTTTTAGTTGCGTGATTTGTTGACAATGTTTGTTTTTGTTTGCCTAGATTATCTTTCTTAATTAAATAATTAGAGAAGAGATTTGGCTTAGTAAAGTTGCTTGAAGTTTATGCCAGTATCATCATAGGCAACGCACTAAATATTCCTTGGCTCTAGAATTTGCCCTGTGTCTTGATGATGATGATGCAATGCTGAGGTTAAAAAAAAAAAACAAAAGAAATTACGGTTCACTAGATTCTACTCCCCAAACAAGAGAAATATTTGCCGCGTGGAGACTAACAGAAGATAATGGTCAATTAATTATTTACTATTTTCTTTTTAAATTTCTTTTTATAGAAAATAATATAATTATTTCTAGAATATTTGTTGAGAAGCCCTATACGACACCCATGAGAAAATGTTTATTGTACTATTAATCTTATATTATTATTATACTATGCTTTTATTAGACTAACATGTGGGTTTGTAGCGACACCAACTTATCATCTAATATTAGTATAATCTAGTACAATGATATTAGTTTGAGAAACTTTTTTTCAACACTCTATGTCTTACACACTTCTCTACATAAGAGCAGCAACATATGCGGTTCCGTCCTCTAGAAAAAAATAAAACAAAAATTGTTTTTACCCGCCTTTAAAAAAATCCCGTTCGAAAAACCCCTAGGCCTTTTTTCGCTTATCAAAAAATCCCCCAATTACCAATCTTTGTTCAACTAGCTTCTTTTCTTTGTACTTTGAACACATGAGTAGTATGATGAGATTAAATATATAGAATGCCTTTAGGCCTTCGTTACAGTCATGATGTGTTGGAACACGTGAGACGCATTAAATACGCCTAACATGCATGGAAAAAAAAATGCAAACTTAAAAAATTTCACATACAGCATCGAAAAAAGTGTAAGCTTAGAAATTGCCCATGAATGAGCAATGCACGACGAGCATCTCTTCACGCGCGTTGCGCTACTCAACTGAGACAGAGCCAGCTCATCATGGACAATTTTAGCATTGCGAACATACAATGTACCCCATATCATCTTTTTGTGGGGACAGGAGAGTAAGCATATGAGAAAGTTGAACAAGAGATTTTATGACATAGATTTTTTTTTTTTTTTTTTTTTTTTTTTTTTTTTTTTTTTTTTTTTTTTTTTGTGGGGGGTTGTTTCAAAGGCAATTCTTCTAAAAAAAAAAAAAACACAGTTCAGTGGCTCATGGTGTTCATCTTGTGTAACGATGCTATTCTAATATGTAAAGATGCTATTATAATAACAGGCTTTGATTCCGAAACACCCAACCAAGAATACACTAGATAAAAAGAATTCAGAATTATACTGATAACAAAAATAACAAAAAAAATAAATCACCTAATAACATCACCATGATGTGAGAAAGAATTGGTTCTTAGATATGGAATATTTAGTTTAATTCATACACACTCTAATTCTTCCCCCATTTGACTGCTTTGTTTGTTTCAGGCTACATCACTAGTGTGAACCGATTGAGTTTGTGGTCACTTACGGTCACTTTCCATTGAAAATTCAGGGCTATTTGCCTTCATGAGAAGGGCTTAGTCCCCCTTTTTTATATTTATTCATGAATTAAAGCTTGATCACTATTGAAGCTGCATACTTGTTAAGTTTAATGGACTTAATTTATGTTCTTTCGACAGTGAAAATCAGGGTATCAATTTATAATTCTAAAATTAGAAGTACTTACAAAAATATCTCTGAATTCCCTTGTATGTATTTCCCATGGATCCATTTGATGTGAATTCCTCAAAGATTATTTCATGTTCTCTATGGAGTAACATCAAAGAATATACACAAGAAAGAAAAGACCACTAGAAAAAACCATTTTGTGAAAAGCACATTAGAAAGCAACATTGTTTCATACCCACAATATTTTTGTGAGACTAAGGATCACATAAATCCTCTTACTGTTTATGGGAGATCTAATCATTGTACAGCACTGATAGTTTGTATGATGGGTTCAACTGTTCTCTTGCGCTTCACTTCTGGACTGCGAGATCACTCTGATGGAGCTTATTGTTGTAGGAAGAAAGGGTAAAATCTTATTGAAAGGGTTTGTTAAACTCTGTTGAAGGTTAACCAAAGAGCGTTGCAATCAATAAGAACGAATATGAAAGTATATCAGTCGTATCAAAGTTAGATTGTACAGGTGGGAACCAAGTATAGTCGATTAGGCATGCCTAGTCGACTAATGTGACTAACAGAAAGTTGAAAGTTTCTGTTTCATTACAGACTAGTTGACTATTTTATGTAGTAGTCGACCAATCAAGGTTAAGTCGATTAATCAATGTTATAAGTCGACTAACTCTGTTGCGCGGCTTGTTTTCTAATCTGATTCAGAATCAGTTTCTGATCCGATTTTGATTTTTTTGGTTTCCTTTTCTTCGTAGATTCTTTGGCTACATAAGGAGGGGTAGTGTCCTCAATATCTATAACATGTAATTAATTAAATTCAATAAGAACTCTCTCCCCTTGCCCTGAGGACGTAAGCAAATTGCCGAACCTCGTTAAATATTGTGTTCGCTTGCTTTCTCTCTTGTTTCTTTGTTCTTGTCGTGTAGGTATTTCTCCACTGCATCTATCTCTATTGGTAGATCCTCATTGTTTGTTACCTTGCGCGCAACAAGTGGTATCAGAGTATCCCAGGTTTATCGTGGAATCGTGTGTCGATTCCAAGGGCATTGGTGGTTGTTTGGCGGAGATCGTGTGTCGATCTCGGAGCAGCATTGGGACTATTTAGGGATCATGTGTCGATCTCAAAACAGCGTTTGGATTGCTCGAGGAATCAAATTTGGAGGAGTAGATCGCTTCGGAAACTTTTCCGCCCTGAGGTAAGATCCTATCTTTATCTGGCTTGTTTGATCTAACTTTGTTTATTTTCTGCATTGTTTGAGGAATCAGTTGAGAAGATGGCTGGAGATAGTATATCTATAGTGAAATCGGTGAATTCACATCCATTGAGGATTGATGTGGTGAAGTTTAATGATAAGAACAACTTTGATATGTGGAGATGTGAGGTGATGGATGCATTGATGACATCAAACCTCAAAAACACTCTGCGGTTGGAGAAAAAGCGCGAGACTACTGAAGAGAATTGTGATAAGATGAACTGAATGACGTGTAGCTTGATAAGGTCTTGTTTGACACAAGACATCAAGTATCATATGTTGTATGAAACATCTGTAAGGCATCTGTGAGAGATCTTGGAAAAAAAAGTATCTAACAAAAAGTATCGAATCACGGTTGCAGTTGAAGATGAGAGTTTATCATTTCCAGACGAAGAGAGGAATCTCCATAGACGAACACATGAATAGCTACACAAAACTTCTTACAGACCTACTTAATGTGAATGTGGAGATTGATAAAGAAGATATGACGATAATTCTATTGAGTTCTCTTCCTGAAGAAGAAGATGAGACCTTTACTCTTATATTGATCAATGAAAGAAAATCCCTTAACTACAATAAGGTGTCTGCTACTTTTGTGAATTATGAAGTAAGAAAGCAAGACAGATTATCTTCTTCTGGGAGCACAACAACAGAGGCATTAACGATAAGATGCTGGAGTTTCAATCGAAAGGGCAGAGGTGATCAGAGAAGATCGAAGTCAGACCAGGTTTTAGAGATCTGAAGAAGAACAAGTGCATCTTATGCAAAGAGCTAGGGCACTGGAAAATTTATTGTCGAAGGCCAAAAGTAAGAAGAAAAAGTCAAAGACTGAGGCAAATCTCGCACAGATGGTCAGTACTCATGCCAGAACTTTGCAGGTAGATGGATCAAACTCAAACTCATCGGTATTTTCTATCTTTGTTACTACTCCTACTGTTGTTTACTCAGATAATACTGAGTGGATCTTAGAGACAGGAGCTGTCTATCATATGTGCCCGAATAGGGATTGATTTTTCTAGCTTTGAAAAGTTAGATGGATGTTTCACTGTCATGGGTGATGATCATCTATGTAATGTAGAAGGTGGTACTGTCTTTATCAAGATGATTGATGGGATAGTACAAGAATTGTAGGAAGTGAGGTATGTACCTCAACTCAAAAGGAATTTTATCTCTATTGGTGTTTTGAAAACGTTGGGTCTTATGGTATCCATACGAGATGGTGTTCTCAAAATGACCAAAGGCTCAATGGTAGTTATGAGAGTGTCCACCGGAATAATCTCTACTACTTAAAGGTAGTACAGTTACAGGTCAGGTGGAGATTTTATTTCTTTATATGATGTTATCACACAGGTCTGACAGATGAGGCTCGAACATGGAGGAGAAAAGTCTTTGCAAGCTCTAGCAAAGAAAGGATCATTGGAAGGTGCATCTACGTGCAACATGAATTGGGTGAACACGGCGTTCTGGACAAAAAGAAGGTGAAATTCAACACCACTACTCACCACTCTGAAGGTCTTCTTATTGTATTCATGTAAGTATTTGACGGCCTGCTAAGACTGCATCGCTTGAAGGTCATAGGTACTTTGTCCCTTTTATTGACAATTTATTTAGGCATTGCTGGATATATCCCACGAGATAAAGGTATGAAGTCCTAAGTATGTTGGTGAAGTGGAAGAATATGATGAGAAGCAGATCGGTAGGAAGATCAAGAAGGTACAGATTGATAATGTTGAAAGATACAAAAACTAATTCTGACGATTTGGCCAGAACACTGGTATTGGTACTCACTTCACAGATGGATTACATAGGTTGGCTAAGGAGATAAATTGATCCTTGCTGGAGAAAGCTCAGTGTTTGTTGTCTAATGCACAATTAGACAATTTGTTTTGGGCTAAGGCGAATGTATATGTTAGCCATCTCATAAATGATTGTCATCGATAGTACGATTCATGAATTTGTAATGGATCTATGGGGTAGATGATAAGAGAAGTTATTGTTGATAAATATCAAATTTGAAAGGCATTTTTTATTTCTATGAAGCCGTTGATTGGTCGTGCCTGTACTGCAATAAAATAATATGAATAACTCGCTATTCACTCGGTTTCTGGTCAATAATAAGATTATGTAGGGGAAATGGCCGAGTGGTTCAAGGCGTAGCAGTCATCGACTGCGGTAGGAGGTAAAACTCCTCTGAAAGTTTGGTCTGAAAAAGCTGCTCAAGATCATATTTGTTGCGGGTATTTAAAAGTCCAGCCTACTTTAGTGCCAAAGATGGTAAGGTGAATTCGCGAGTAAAGAAGTTTGTGTTTTTGGGTGTCAAAAGAAATATGAAAGGTTACAGATTGTGGGACCCCGAAAATAAGAAGATCGTGTTGAGTCAACATGTCACATTTGATGAGACTTCATTATTGAAGTCTACTATTTCTCAGCAGGTGGAAAGGACGAAGACCAAGGATGTATCGCAGCGGGTGGAAGTTGATGCTACTCCACCACCTCCAGTTGGTTTGGTATCAGTAAGTACTTCATCGGATATGACACCGGGTGGAGATCATGTAGCCAGTTTTGATGCTGAACAAGTAGAAGATATTGATGAGAATGTCGAATTATTTGCAGCAATTGGAACCAAGATAAAACCATGAAAGTCGGTGAAAAAGTATGAATCTCAAGCTTATGACTGCGATAAGCTTAAGTTGAAGGTCGTTGTTCTCTATGACGGTAGTAAGAAGATTCATATGACTCAGCCAGGTCGGTTCACTGCTAAAGATTCAGTCACAAGTGTTTGAGCTTGATGGAGCTCATTTCAATGAACTACGTTGGCTTGATTCCATGGGCAAGGTACGTAGGCAGCCGTAAATGCGTAGCCATTTGGTGATGCAACTCGTATGAAGCTATTATGGGTTCTCGAGAAGCTGATTAGGACTTCACGTAGAGATGAAGAGTTGAACTTCAAGTAGAGGTTAAGTGTTGTGATCTCAATGAACGTTTAATCTTCTGATGTGAAGATAGTTGAGCTTGCATAAGGAGGGTGTGCATCCAGTTTGCTGAAGCCGATGATGGTGTTAGTGTGCTATACTCAAATTTGGCTGGACCGTCTTGAAAACATATGGACTAGAAAGAGCCAGTTAGTTAGAGACTGAGTGTTAGCTCATGATGGGATGCTACTGAGGTCATTTGAATAAAATTCTATTAAGTTGCTGAGTAAGAGACACATTCGTTGGTCAGGTCATATAGTATTTCTCTTTTGTGGAATGATGGGAAGGCATGCATGGTGCATTTTGTTTGGATAGCTGAGCTGAAGTTGGAATCTTATAATTGATATTGGAGTTTGGAGATCGTTGTCTGAGGGGACGATAAACTCAATTTGGATCTGATGTGATCAATGGAAGTCAATTATATCTGTGCTGGCGATTCGTTTTAAACGAACGGAATTCGTCTGTTGTCCAAGTCGAGTTCGCCAAGATCGTTTTTCAATTTCGTTCAGAGCGCTCAAGCCGAGATCGTGTATCGATTTTACCAAGATCATGTGTTGATTTCGTCAGATATTCATTGGAGTTTGGCTCAGATTTGAGAAATCTTCACCAAGGTTGAGAGATTGTAGGAAGAAAGGGTAAAATCTTGTTGATTTTGTTAAACTTTGTTAAAGGTTAGCCGAAGAGCGTTGCAATCAATAAGATCGAATACGAAAGCGTATCGGTCGTATCAAAGTTAGATTGCACAGGTGAGAATCAAGAATAGTCGACTAGGGTAATGGCCTAGTCGACTAAATGACAAACAGAGAGTTGGAAGTTTCTGTTTCATTACAGACTAGTCGACTAATTTATGGATTAGTCGGCTAATCGAGGTTATAAGTCGACTAATCGATGTTATAAGTCGATTGAGGCATGTTTCCAAATCTGTTTCAGAATCCGTTTCTGATCCGATTTTGGTGTTTTTGGTTTTCTTTTCCTCATAAGATTCTTTGGCTATATAAGAAGGGGTAGTGTCCCCAATAATTGTAACTGTAATCGATTAAATTCAATAAGAACTATCTCCCCTTAACTCAAAGGCGTAGGCAAATTGTCAAACCTCGTTAAATATTGTGTTGGCTTACTTTCTCTCTTATTTCTCTGTTCTTATCGTGTGGGTACTTCTCTGCTGCATCTTTCTCTATTGGTGATTTCTCATTGGTTGTTGCCTCGCGCGCAACAATTGCAGCATGGAGCGTTATTGTTGGTTCTACAACAGGTTCGGCTCTAGCTTACTGTGGCTTGAAGGTGATTCACTTTAACTGAACTTCTTAACAAGGAGTCTGGTCTCCATGATGATCCTATTCATACTGACTGCAAGACCATCCTTAGGAAGCAAGAGGGCTGTCAAAGTTACACACATCT
>JAVJIF010026323.1:0-45889 GCA_038442645.1 Agave tequilana
CATCCCAAGACTTGATGGAACCGCGGCTGCTAAGCTGTAGAGCCACTTCTTTGCTAGGTCCTTAAGTGCGAAAGGGATAAATCTCAACTTAATAGCATCGTCTATAAGGTGTGGAATTTTCATCATTAGACATACTTCCTCAAATTCTCTTATGAAGAAGTAGGCATCTTCGGACTCTAGGCCATGAAACTTGGGGAGTGTGTTGATGAATTGAGGCTTGGGCTCAAAATTGTATTCACCAACCGATGGAAGTAGAATGCATGATGGAAGTGAGGTCCTAATCGGGTAGAAACTATCCTGCAGTGATGTTAATTGAGCCATTACCGGATCTGGTCTTGGTTCAAACTTGGTGGTGATGTGTTTCTAGTCAACCTAGATGAATTAGGGTTTCTCGACCACACTTGCATACACAAACGCAATCACAAACACAAACAAGTTCAACCAACAGTCAACAATAGAAATCAACCAAGCCTATTCTAAGGTAACCTCGACCTAGACAACTCTTAACTGGTTGATTGTCCATAGGAGGTAGAATGTAGACTTTGACCACAAGCTAATCAGCCAGGTCAGGGCAAGATTGGTGGGAGGTTATCCGTCAAAGACGTTCCTTAATTAAGTAACCACCAATCTTCGGGCTTTCGCCCTCAATCCCCTTCCTAGACACTGATTTGGCAGGAGTCAATTCCAACACCTTCCCTCTTTAGGATAATCTCCTAGTGAGTTCGAAATGTCCCTAAGGCCAACGTCTATCAGATTTTACTTAGGCTTAAGTTTTGTGAGTGCTTGAATCTAATTTTTAGGCCAAGGAAGGGTGATTAAATCCCCACCTTATCTTGTTGTTGGTGTTGCCCTTAAAATCAATTTGTGAAGTGTACAAGATAAATAAGATTTACTCAAAGCGATTAAAAATCAACCAAGAAATGAGTCCTATTCTGAATGCAATGCGTACATACCTTGCTCTAGCACTCTTCAACAGTAAAGTAAAGGAATTGAAAAGACTCGTGCCTAGAATGCAAATGTCTAATCAATTTTTAACTTTGCAACAAGTGTTTTACTGTTGACTTAAAACAGGGATGTTGGATAGTAGAATAGCACAAATATGACATATAAAAACTTAAATTTTTGCGAGCAATAGGTCCTGCAAAACAAAGTTTTTAGTAGTCTAATGAATTTTTTCAGATTTTGCTAAGCAATTTCTTAAATTCTGTTTCCTACTTTCGAGAGTAGGGGCACAGAATTTACAAGTCTTCTTGGCAAAGCTTGAATGCTAGATCTTGATCTTCAAGTCCCTGAAACACACACAAAACTTGCTTAAAACAACTACAACGTTCCCTCCCCGGCAACGGCGCCAAAATTGATTGCTAAAAGAAAGAACACCAATGAGTTAAGAATATACCGTGTAGCTTGTGGCTAACGGGTCCTGTCCACAAGGAGGGATGCGATGGAAGCTTTTCGGTGAATCATTTAGAAATAAGGAGTTGTGTTCGTTTTTTTAGGAAAAAGAGAATGGAGAGAAAGAGATGAAGGAAAGAAAAATTTCAATTTTTAGAAAAGATTTTGGAGAAGGTGATATAGAAAACTTGAAAATTGTTTTGTTGTTTGTAGTAATAAAGAAAGTCTGGGCTCACTATCTCACTACTCAATTGTTCTTTCTTCTCTTAAAATGTTAAGTCCCTCAAATGATCAATTGCAAAACTTAGAGTTTTCTTTTAGAAAGTTTTAAGTAAAGCACATAAGATGTTAGAAGAGTTGAGTCTTTTTCTTCAAGAAATCGTAGAATCGAATGTTAAACATCAAGCGCGAAGAAGCAAATGAATTAAAAATGATTCGAGAGATGTTCATGAAAGAGTTGTGAATTCAACTATCTAAGCCCATCCTCATGTGCCTTCAATAACACTTTCAAAAAGAAAGGCTTTTAAGTGAGGCATTCATATGAGTCATCGGGTCTTTTTTTCTTTTAAAAGCAGGGAGAAGAAAAGCAAAAGAGAGTTCGATAGCAGCACAGAAAAACGTTTAGTTATCCATGGAAAATGAGGAAGAAAACAAAGACATAATGCAAACCATACCGTACTGCAAGTGAAAGAGAAATTGGCTTGACTTTTGTATTGCTGTCACTTCAATCTTCAAGTACAAGCTCTCAGTCCTCTCTCTCACAAGTTTGAACTGGACTACAAATTAAAAGTAAGATTACAACTCTTGTTCTAGCTAACAAAGAACCTAAATCTTAAGAAAATAAGTGTAAAACTTAATCCTAGTCTTCGCCCCTTTTTTCTTTGCTGAAATCAGTATTTATAGGCAAAAACCTAAAGGGGAAGATCCCAGGAAGATTGGGGAGCAAACGCTCCCCAATCAAAGCCTAAAGAACCGCGGAAACGCGATTAGGGCCGCGTTTCCACGGCCCTGGTGTGGCCAGGTGGCCACACCCAACTGGTGGAATCTCCTGGTCTGATGTATTTACCGTATCTTCTTCTGATTTTTTTTACTTCAAAAGTTGACAAAACAGCTTTTGATTGTACTTGATTCAGGAGGATTCTTCTCAACCTTCCTTATATGCCAAGATTTTGCCTTGATTTCTTCATCTTGATTCAGGGAGGATTCTTCTCAACCTTCCTTATATGCCAAGATTTTGCCCTGATTTCTTCATTTCAAATTTATTTTGAATTAATCAGAATTTGGTGGGCTATTGGGCTTTGTTTTTCTTTTATTTCTTTTAGCACTTGGGCCTGCATTTAACAAAGAAAAGAAGACTATTAATAGGATTTATTAGCTAAAAAGTATGGTAAGGTGACAATGTAAATTCAATATACGTGACTAATCAGTAATACATGTTTATTTAAACAAATTGATATTGTTAGTTTATAACTAAATAATGAATCTCATTACTCATATTCATCATAATAACATGTTAACAGTATAATAAAATAAAGTTAGTTGATATATATAACTCTTCTCAATTGACATAGATATTATATATAATTATGCATTATTCAATATTGTAGAGGTAAGATTGTTATATCATGCTAGGTATTGATGATGTCATAGTATTAATAGAATACTTGTAATATTGATTTACAGATTGTTAGGATATTTATACTGTGTCACTGTTACCTTATCATGTAATATATATTATCGTGATTGCACTATTGTGGTATATATTATTGTTTTCTTTATTTTATCACTCACTCGGTCGCTTTCTGATGACCCTGAGTTTGTGTACCTAGATTTCATAACACCTGATATTTCTCGGATATTATCTTGAGATCGCCACCCTTTTTGATTTATAAGTATCTTTATTAATTATTTCTATTTTCTTATTTATCCTTCATTCCATATCTATTGTATCGCTGACTCTTTTATAGGTAATCTTGTACTTATTAATGCTAAAATAATTGTGTATATTGTATTTTCCTGTACTGAGGCTTAGCGTATTGTATTTCTCGGATATTATATTGTATTTTCACCCTGCGTATGTACGTCGCCGTAGCGTTTTCGTATTCACTGGTCGGGGCATTATAGATTGGTATCAGAGCTCAGATTCACACCTAATTTAACTGGCTATATCAATTGTCAGAATTTTATCAACAGTACAATCAGATTCAGATAGAACTCATGTATATCTGAATTTGGGTTCTAGCTACAAGTACAAGAATGCTATTTCATTGAAAATTCATTCATGACTCTTTCTATACACTAATTTTAGTCGCCAATCAGAATATTCTGATTTTCTTCTCGCTTTCTCTTCATCCTATTGATTCCAACCCTCTATTCTTAACTCACGATGCTAGTTCTCCACCCTGATTTTGTTATAGTATCAGAGTGGCACAGCGAAAGCATCGTAGGCCCATAACATTCAGGCTTGAGGGCTGTAAATATTGTTCTCCCATCTAAGTTAAAATTTTGAGGTTAAAATTTTTTAGGGTGGGGAGAGTGTAACCCCTCGATCTTTGATGTATGTATCACAGTATCAGTACTCGATACAGCATACAAAGTTGATGTGACCTTTATGGTAGTAAGATTGAATTGATTTTAGTTTCAAAATTATTTTTCAATATTTTAGATTTTCTGAATTTTCTGAAATTTTTTCTAGATTATTTTGGAAAATGTCTGAGTTCGGTGTCGATTGATACTGATAATTCACTAAGATTTTTAATTTACAAATAGAGTTGAATATCAAGAGTCTGCTTTCAATTATTCTTTAAAATTAAATTTTCTACCTAAGCATACTTTTTGGGATTATTTCTAAATTAGTCAAAAATCCGGCCGAACCGGTGATGCCTAGTATTAGCGATAAATTGCAGGATTTTTAATTTGCAAACAAAATAAAGTTCTTAAAACTAATTTCTCATTGTTCTCAGGATAATTATTCTTTATTTTACAAAATTTTTTGGGAACTGTTTGGAACTAGTCAAATTTTGACCTACTTTATTATATTAATTAAATAATATTTTAACCTTTACTTTCTTTTTCTTCTCCTTTCCTATCCATTTTTCCACAATGTTCTCCCCACCGCCTCATTCCACCGACCCTCTCTTAATCCCCCTTTAATTTCTCTCTTAATCTCTTAACTCCCTCTAATTTCTCTCACTCTCCTAAATCTATCTCATTTCTCTTATATAATCTCTCTCCCACACTCCAATATCTCCCTCTTTCTTTCCTATTTGACCGGCCAACCTCATCACCCTAGCTCCGGTGAATTCCACGGCGATCTCCAAGGCGTCTACAGCTGGCCAACACCCTTACAACACCACTTCTTCCTCCTTTACCATCTCAATCTCCATCACCGTCATCTCCTTCCTCCACATCTCTCACATCCGCCAATTTCATTCTAATTTCCACCAATTCTTCACCACCTCCTCATTCCACCACCATCTCCACCACAATCACCACCACAACCACCACCCAATACTCTATCTTCAAAATTCACCATCAAATTTCCACCACCAATAACAAATTCTACACACCATCTTTCACTACTAGCCAACACCATCACCGACTGCCAATTCCTCTTCCTTTCCCCCCCAGGGCCAGGCTGTCGCCACCCCTGACTGCGGCGCCGCCACGGCTGGCCGGCACCGTCGGCCCCTGCCAAGCTCCTCCCCCTCTTCCTTTCCTTCTATTTTTTCCCTTCGTTTCTTCTTTTCTAGTCTGTTGTACTGTTCCCCTCTTTCTCATTCTCTTTTTCTCTTCTCTCCTCTCTCCTCTCAATTAGACATTAACCCAAAAACCCAAACCTGATAACTCATAAACCATTACCCTATAACCCATATGACTTAAGTCATATGGGTCTGGGTATTGGATCCGAACCCCAACCCATTATATCCATTTGCTTAAATCAATTGGGTTTAGGTTTCAAATCTAAACCCGACCCGTTAGCGAGCCAAACCCGCTTCTAAACGCAATAAAGATAAATTTACTTAAACCCCCTGATTATTTAAAATGATTGCATTTTAGACCTTTTGATTCATATTTAACGCATTTATATGGTCTTAGTGTTCGGGTGATATATGGAGCATTCGAAGTCCGGTTTGGTAACTTCTAGAGCTGTTGCAATCGTAGGAAGATGAACTACATTCCTGTGATAGCTTTGTGAGTATTGTTTTTTTACAAATTACATTATTTCAACAATGAAATTGATTGTTGTATTTAAAACATGATTATCAGTAAATCACTGTAAATATTATTTAAAACATTGTTATTAATGGTAAATCATTGAAACTAGAATATGCATGTAGAACTTTAAACATGCTCAATAAGATAGTAATTTATCTAGTTTCATGATTTAATATAAAATAAAGGCGGATTATCTGTATGTATTAAGTAATTAAAAGATGTTGATAAAGAAATAACTGATTTAGAAATAAACTGATAATTTAAATATGGCAATCTAGATAATTGTGTATAATTACTATATGATATCGATCAAGTTAATAATATTTAAATTGTTATAACAAAATAGTAATAAGTTGATACATGTCCACGTCACCCAGATACCGGCGCCGCTACACAAATATTCTATTACACTGGACACTCCAATATACTGGACATTGATCATGCATGTTCAAGTATGCGTAAATTATGTTTATGAACACCCACGTTTCATATACACGTATCACTACTACACGAGTATACTAGCACACCGAACACTGTTATTTATGTGCTTGTATCATCATTAAACAAATACCCTGTTATACTGAACACTGTTACGTTATATAGATATTTGTTATAGTGGATACTTGTTACACCAGATACTATTATCACTGTTACATTGGGTTCACCTGTATTCATGCCCTAAATGATCCTGTATCCCTGTTGCATTGTTTACTGCTCCTGTTACCTGGATTACTGTTATTTGAATATTTATTTTGTTACCTGGATTACTATTATTTGAATATTCATGTATTCCTGTCACATTGTATACTTGTTCATGTAACCTCATTATTGATAAAAATCCTGTTAACTTATTAGAAGTTATAAATATTGTTAACACGCTAGCATATTTATATTCTGGTATACCACTTATTAGCACAGTTACGCCAGCATCCGGCGGAACATGTGTAGAACTAAGTGCCACACGGAGAAAAGTGCCATAGCACACCTATACGTGGTGGGGGCCACCTCCAGAATCCCCACTCTGTTTGGTGTTGGCTGACGAGGATGTCTCCTGTGCTTTTGTTGTAGATATTATTTTTTGATCAGACTCAGTATTCTCAGTATGCTAGCGTCTGGCATATCATGTGTGGAATTAAGTGCCACATGGAACAAAGTGTCATACCATATACATGTCTTGAATCCATGGGGGCCACCTCTAGAATCTCACATTGCGGGGTGTTGGCATGATGGTGACATCTTCAGTGCACTTGTTATTCAGACCCAGTACATGATACATTTAATAACTCAAGAATGGTGATGTCAGGAACACTTGCTATTTTATCATTCTCTCGTTCGGATAATGATACCTGTATGCTATATCCGATGGATTCGACTGGAGTACGGGCTCCGGTATGAACTACAAGTGGTATGGGGTACTGAAAGAGATTAATTAAAATATCAAGTGATACTTATTATTATTACTATATAATTATATTGCTTGATATCTTGTCCAACATAAATATCTTATTTGTTGTCATACTATTATATATGCATGTTCCGCTCCTCAGTCATGTTATTATCTGGCTCTCCATGTATTCCCTGTGGGCACGTTATACATATACACGCACGACACTATAAATGATTATTTTGCTTATTAGTTGCGAGTATTCATTGTCCTGTTACTATTATTATTAATAAATAATAAATAACTAAGACGTGATACATATTAATTAAACAAATTGATATTGTTAATATGTAACTTAATAAAGAATCTCATTACTCATATTCATCATAATAACACATTAATAATATATTAAAATAAAATTAGTTGATAAAATCTTCTCAATTGACATAGATATTTTATATAATCATGTATTATATAATATTGTAGAGGTAAGATTGTTACATCATACTAGTTATTGATTATGTTATAGTACTGATTGAATACTTGTAATATTGATTTACCGATTGTTAGGATAGTTATACTGTATCGCTGTTATTTTATCATGTATTATATGTTATCGTGATTGTACTATTTAATATATATTACTGCTTCTTTCATTTTATCACTCACTAGGTCGCTTTCTGATGACCCTGATTTGCGTGCCTAGATTGGAGCTAAGAGATTTTGTAGCAACTGTATTTCTCAAATATTATCTTAAGTTTGCCCCCATTCATAGGCATCTTTATTATTTGTTTCTGTTTCTTATTTATCCTTGGTTCCATATCTATTATGATCACTGACTCTTTTGTTGGTATTCTTGTGCTTATTAATGCTGGAATAATTGTGTATGTTGTATTTATTCTCTGTACTGAGGCTTAGCGTACATATGTGAGTGTATTTTCACCTCGTTTATCACGTTGTCATAGCGTTCCCGTATCCGCGAGATTGGGGCATTACATTTAGTCTTCCACAACGAACGCGCAACTCCTATAGCAGTCTCAGTTTTTTCACCTGGTACATCATTGCCGACATGGTGCCGGGTTACGGGATCAACACTTCATGCATCAAGGCCATCACGTCCACCTATAATGCACGTAAGGATTTCCAGACCACCCATATTGAACGAATTGAAAGTACACCTAGAGGGGGTGAATATGTGTAGTGCTAATCTATGTGACAAATAATGCGAAATTAAAACTTTATACTAATACACAAATGTATAACCAAGAGTGAAGCTGAATTCTCTGTGAAGCGCTCTAAAACTTCTCCTAACGATTCCTCTAAATAAGAGTCGAGGTGCTTCAATTGCTCTCTTGGTTGAATACTAGAATGAGGACGCAAACAATGTCAAGCATGTATAGATATGAGCAATAATAATAATGCAAGATATAAAGAGTAGAAAGTTGAGACAGAAAGATCCAAACACAAATGTCAAATATGTTTCGAGGTTCGAGCCACCGCTCTATGCCCCCGCCTTCACACAGAAGAATTTCAACTATCCACTAAGGATCTTCCACAAAGGGACCTCCACCGAGGAATTACAACTTACAAATTGGGAGTACAAAACTCCAACTCTCACACACCTCTACACAAGAGGGTAGGCATAAAGCCAAGCACAAAGCAAAGAAAGATTACAACTTGGTGATCCAATGCTCACAAACAATACTTGGTGATCTAATGATCACAAGCAAAACACCTCTCACAATACAAGATCTTAGAGGATAGATTTTAAAAATGAATAGCTCAAGTATAAGAGTGCACAAAGTTTTTTAAAAGAACACAAAGAAAACTCTTGGAAAAAACTTTTGAAAGATATAGAAATAAAAACTATAAACTAAATTTCCTAAAACTTGTTTTTCTTTGATTTTCTAAAACTTTGAAACTAGATAAAGATAGAGAATTTTATCACCAAAAACTTATTTAAAACTCTTCAGAATGTAAACAAAATAGGTCTTGAAAATTTGTTGAAAATCTTGTTGAAAACTGGTTAAGAAAACCCCTTTATATAGGCTAAATAAAAACTAGCTATTAGGGGCTGAAGCCAGGCCTGATTGGCCTGTCGATCAACCGCCAGGTCAACCAGCCAATGGTCATTTTTATGACCGTTGGGGTTGCCGGTCGACCGCCCGTAAACACAAAGGGTATAACTCTTTGTCGGTCAACCGCCTGGTCGACCGGCCCCCAACAGAAACTTAGGTTGAGCCAGTTGGTCGACCGGTCGATCGACCGATCCTTGCTACTGTTGACCTGTCAGTCTATTGAGCTAAGGCTTTGAGCTTGTGCACATATCTGTGCACGTCAGTTGATCACCCGGTCCACCGCAAGCAACCCAAAAATAGACTAAATAGGGATTAAAACTTGACTTGATAAATCAAATTAAATCTCAATAAAATCCACAAAATAAGTTCATATAAATACTTTGAAGTACAATTATGTCTGATCAAAAATTAACATATATTACAAAAAAGTAAACTATTTTTGAGGTAAATAAATTTAAAGCATAAACTAAAACCGTATTTTCCAAAAATCAAATTTTGAAATGAAAATCTGATTTTTCTAGAAACTTGTATAAATACAAAACAAGATATTAAAACATATTTGAAGCATGATGTGTATGGATATAACTCAATACACATAGTATATGATATATACTTATTTTTGATAATAAATATCAAAATAAGTTTTGATAAAAACAAAACTTAAACACATGAATTAGATACATCAAGATAAGTTTTTCTAAATATGAACCATCAATGTATATGGATGAAATCCAACATACATGTAAACTTCTTTTGATGGAATCAATTCATGAAACCGATATAAGTATACTTGATATATTAAAACACAAAATGTACACATGTTAAACCAAAATACATAGAAGTAAGTTTCTCAATAAATAATAAAGCTCTAATATGTGTAGATAGAATCCAACACATATATAAACCATGAAACTTATTTTATGTAGATAAAAACAAAATAGAAATAATCTTGTAAGCGAAATGGTTAGACCAAAAACCAATCTATAAACTTGTGTGTATGAACTTAAGCAACTCAAAATTATTCTATCCTTATACAAGACCTAAACTAAACAAACCTAAACTAAAGTTTTCTTGTCGATCTTCTTCTCCAAGATGACTCGATCCAAACACGATCTAAAGAGCGACGACTCCATCTTGAGTTCTTGATGCGAACTTTAAACACGAGCTCTTGAATCAACATGTGATAGCTTCGAATCTTGGCTTCAAGTCTTTATTGAAGCTAAACACCAATAATGATCTTGACCTATATCTGAAACTTAATAAACACAAGATCATTAATAACATAACTATATGAGTTAATCATCTTCAAAATTAGAGTGATAGGCCTTTGAGCTAAAATCTCCCTCTTTTTGATGATGACAAAACTCATGAAGTTATATATGCATGGATTAAAAATAAACTTCGAAGTTCCATTGTAACTCATGTATAGCATAAAACCATGTAGATATTAAATGAAAGTGTATGATACCAATCATAACAATCATATAGATATGCAATGTTAGCTGTAGGTACCAAATGTATACAAAAGATATATATTCATGGCAAACTTTTGATGCCAAATGAATATGCAATATAACCTCTAGATGCCAAATGATAAAGAATATATATACATTGTAATTGCTAGCTAGATACCAAATAAAAAGTATATCAATGCAATCGCTAGCTAGATACCAATATGCCAAAATATGATATTAAAAACTAGATATCAAAACAAAATATATGCATAAGACCAAATTATGCATATATAAACTCTCAAATCATTTTCCCCCTTTTTATCAATCGTCAACAAATGGGTAAAAGAACCAATTGAAAGTAAAACTATTAATTGAAACAAAATACCAATTTTAAAAACCAATATGTCACTTGAAAATACCAATTGAAAGTGAAAGTAGAATAACATTTTGATACTAAAAAAATATACCAAATAAAAAAAATATGGATATCATATAAAAACTATACCAGCTGAAAAACAACATAGATATCATATATTATTTACTTTCAATTTGTTACATGATATCAATCTTTTTAAATTCAAAACTATTTTGCAATATAGATACCAATTGTAAACAGTTGATACTAATATGGAAAATATTAGCATTTTTTAAAATAAAATATTTTTCTCAAAAAGTGGGTGTAAGATATCAATTGAAAATAAAATCAAAAAAATTTCTCCCCTTTTGGAATACAAACAAAACCAACGCATAAACTTGTAAAAAATACCAATTAGCATTTATAACTAAATCAAGTTTAGCATAAAATAATCTGTGATATAAAACTTATGTGCATAAACATTGTTAATCAAGCATAAAAAATCATATATATATATGTATGATCAATTTAAATACCGACTAAAATATGATGCATACATATAAAAGAAAATATGAGTATGCAACAATGAAATATAATAAGAATCATGTATAACTCATAACATCTAACTTATCATGCACATATTTAAAAAGATATACAATATGAGCATATAAGGCATGGTCGCTCAACCAACCGCCTTTGTAAGGTAGAAGTTTTCAAAAATAATTATTTTAGAAATAGTTTAGCATATATTAAAAGCACTATCAATTGAATAATAAGAACTAATTTAAAGTAGTTTTGGAAACTAGTTCGAAATCCTTCAAGTAAGTAACAAGACATATATATCCCATAAAAATATGCTAAATACACAAAACTGACACTCAAAAAATTATGAAGCACATAAATTCTCATGAATTCAAATCATGAATAAACAAGATATATAGAGTGCACAAGAGTAATGTAATCAACATATGCATGGAGATAAGACAATGAAGCTCAATTCATCAAAACATATGAAATTCCTTTTTCATAAATATGAAATCACAAAACATGAAAATTTTATTATCATCAAAAACTAAATAATCTTCAAGGCATATGTATGTTTTGTCAAAACTAAAGCATACATATTTATCCCAAACATGAATTGAGTTTACATAGAGTACATGACATATAATGCAAGTGACTCAAGGATAGAACATATATATCATATAGTTTTGGTAAACTTTACATATACACGAAACTAAATACATTTTTATGAAAATAAAACATGTTAAGAGTGATATAAAAACAAATAAAGGAGTACAAGTGTAAATGTAAAAATCATCAAAAGTAGGTCATACAAGTACATGTAATGAGTACACAAGAACAATAAAGCATCTAAATATAAGAATCAAGTGTAACTCAATAATTGTACAAGTATAAGACACAAGTTTTAACAATAATTGTATCTAAACATGTAACCAAAACATAGTAAGCATAAAAATATCAAAAACATGAGTGATAAATAGATATGATCATTTGTGTAAATGGAAGTGTCATTACAATAAGGATATGCATACATAACTAAATAATAGTAAGAAGATATAAATATAAATCCATATAAACATCGGTGCATCTCAAACACTATATATGTATATCACCAGTCTTATAAATATTGCATTTTGACATAATGAGCATGAAAATCCAGATATGTTAAAATTCATCAATCTAAAAACATGAAAGCATATAAACATGAACAAAGTAAGAAAGATAGAGATAGTTACCAAACCGAATGAATTAGTTTCTATATCTCCATACGAAAGTGGTCCTCCCACTAAAATTTCCTTGATAGCGATGCATCCAATGTAGTGTCCATCAAGCTCAAACGCATCCACCACCAAGACACCGATACTTTCACTTCTTGTGAGAGCCCACACTACATCAAATAAAATAGGAATAATTTTGGTACCCAAACTTTCTTGAGTCCATGGGGGTTAGTACCTCTCCTAATCTAAATATTTTGACTTGCAAAATTTAAATCATTTATCCTATAATAATAAAATTTTACAAGATAGCTCTTACGACTACAATGTGTACAAGTGTACACTCTAGTATACATGGTATCCTGTGTGTGAACATGAGAAGCAAGTGTATGCCGTGAATAGTGTGCATGCAAATGTGGAGCACGTTTCTTACGAAACATGGATTCCACTCTCTTATGGTTCAAGGCACATTTGCTCAAAGTGGAGCCCAAACAATTTACAGTCCTCTTCAAAACATAAATATCATTTTCAATAGAAGAAGATAAAGAACTAGCATGTGAAACTAATTTCTTATCACTTGGAGATAAATTAATAGAAGCATGACAAGAACAGGAAACAAAATTATTTTTCAAAAAAATATTTTCTAAAGAAATACATTACAATTCTTTAGAAATCAAAACAATCTTATTTTTCAAAGAATCATTTTCTTTTAAAAAAATCAAGTCTAGAAGTCAAAACATCATTTTTCTTTAAAATAACATCCAAATCATTTTTACTTTTTAAAATCTCATTTTCTTTCAAAATAAGATCAAGTTGGGATTTTAAAGAATCCCTTTATTTTGAAATCTCTGTTGGTCCCGAGTTGATACCAATTATAGGATCTAAAATAAGTCCACACAAATACTAACACAAAGGATGATTAGCGTTAAATAAAAGGACTTGCATAAAAAGGAAATAAATCACAGAAAGTAAATTAAATGCAAACACAAGTGATTTCTCTTGACCTACATCCAGTCCCCAAGCCACCCACTTGAGATTTTCCTTTAACCTTTGATTTTGTACACCCAAAATTAACACCTTGTATACCACTTGACAAATCCCCTTTGCCAAATGTATACAACTCTTCTCACAAACCAAGAAGACCACAACACCTTGAACAACTTCTCTTCAACCCGAAGACGCTCTTGTACAATCTTTCTCTTTGAGTGATTACAAATAATCCTATAAGTCTTGAATCTGTATGTGATCGTGAAAAAGGACTCCTTATAGGTGGACTCTCAGAAATCTTCACTAAAGGATTAGAATTTGAGTGAAGAAATGAAAGTGGAAACAATTTTCTAAAAAACAGATTTTTGAACAGAGTTTTTAGGCAGAAAACTATTGATGTGAATTGGTGTATTTAGCTTAGGACAACATCCCTATTTATAGCTGAAATCTATGGTCAGTTAGGGTAGTTATCCGGACAAATTTGAATATTAAAATGTTAGATAAGACACCAGAAATCAGAAACTATCAACAGTCAGAAACTGCTATTAGTCGACTAGGGGTTGGGGTTAGTCGACGAAACTATTGATTTTTGCCTACACTAGTCGAGTTATAAAGGGGACAAGTCGACCATAAAATGGTTGATACAAAAGACATGTTTCTAAAAACTAAAATTAGTCGACCATCTGAAGATATTAGTCGACTACAACTGCACTTAGTCGACTAGGAAAAGTATAAGTCGACTATAGTTTGAATGCAGAACAGAAACAGAGAGTTGGTATCTTTTCAGGACAAAGGTTAGTCGACTACATAAAATAACAAGTCGACTAATCAAGAGTGTAAGTCGACTCATTGGGCTTATGATGTGTGTATGTGTTCAAGGCTTTTAACATACTAATAAACATTACAATACACATTCATAGCTATTGTCCTTGAGATGTCTTGAGCATGTAGAAGCATGTAGAACTCTTGTATAAGCTTGTGAGATAGAGTTCCAATGAAATGGCTTCACAATGTATCATCAAAATCAAGTTCCAACATTCTCCCATTTTTTGATGATGACACTTTGTGTGCATGAATAAACTCCCCCTGCAGAGAATATTTTATATGTTCTCCCCCTGCATAGAACATGGTATAACAAATATAGAAAAATATGTGTTCTTCCCCTGCAAAAAATATATCATAACATATGTATACATATGATAAATGTTTGAAATATTTTTCTTATCAAACTTTTTATATGGTACCTGAAAGATAAACATTAAAATGGTACAAATCATTTATAAGATCAAAGCATTAACCTGTAGGAATTCAAACCCAATTTGAATTTAATTTTCATCTATTATTATACATATAATTACATGAATTACATATAGAATGCATGTATGATGCAATATAAGTATTTTTATCAACAATGCTTAAGTTTTTAGGAATCCATATGAACTTATTCTTAATTCTTTTTGAAATAATATCAGTATTTCTTTTCACAAAAGAATTATATGGATTATGATTCTTTTTACAAACAAGTATAGATTTTTCACTTTGATTTAAGAATCCAAGACCATAATGATCATGTGACATCTTTTGATATGATAACAAATCATTTGATTTTTCTTTCCTTGATTAAATTTAGTCACATTTTTCAAAATCTCTTCAGACTTCATTTTGAAACTTGATATGTTTTTATTTAAAATAATAATTCTTTCATTTAAAGACAAAGTTTCCTTTTTAAGCATAACATTTTCTTTTATAAAATTCTCACTATCTTTTTTTAATGATGATATCACTTTCTCAAAATCATCTTTTTGAGAATTTATAGAAGAAATTTGAGAAACATAACATGAATTTTCTATGAAAAGTTTTTCATTTTCCTTCGATAAAACTTTATTCTTTATCTTTTCCTTCTTAAGATCATTGTATAATTCATGAAATGTATCTAAGAGTTCAGTATATTGTACCTCATCTTCTTCTTGAGCCATGAAACAAATGTTGGCATGTTCAGTGGCTTCTTCTTTATCAGAGGAAGAGGATCACTATTTTCTCATGATGCTTAATAGTCTTTCTTCTTTTTGAACATTTTGCGCTTGAATTTACCTTTGTTTTTGAGCAATGGGCAATCCTACTTCATATGACCTATTTTATTACAATTAAAATATTTAAACTTACCTTACTTCAAGAACTTTATGAACTTTCTTGAGAGCATAGCCATCTCCTCTTCATCGTCATCTGAATTGTCCGTATCTGAAGAAGCATGGAAGGCAAGTTCTTTCTTCTTTGAGAAAGGTTGTTGTTCACCCTTCTTTCTGTCTTCTAATTGTACTTCATATGCCAATAAATTACCAATGAGGTTTTCTAATGACATAGTGGAGAGATCATTTGCTTCTTCGATTGCAGTTGTCTTCTTCTCCCAATCTGATGTGAGTGCACGAAGGATCTTGCGAACTTTTCGACTTGGGTGTATTCCTTTCCAAGGGATGCTAAGGAATTTGTTATGTCGGTGAACCTTGTAACCATTTCTGAGATGGTTTCATTCTCCTTCATTTTGAATAGTTCAAATCTGTGGACAAGAATAGAAATTTTAGATTCTTTAATCTTATTTGTGCCTTCATGTGTTACCTGTAGAGTGCCATATTTGATTTGCAGATGTGATTGTTGACATACGAATTAATTCTTCTTTAGTTAAGGCACAGAATAATGCATTCATTGCTTTGGCATCAAGGTTCGCATTCTTCTTTTGATCATCACTTCAAGCACTGTAATTGGTAGTCGGTTTGGTGTACGCTGCTTCTACTATATTCCATAGTTTGTAGTTGAGCGGTTGTAAGTAAATCTTCATTCTACACTTTCAGCAGTTGTAGTTCGATCCATCAAATAGTAGTGGACGTTTTGTAGAGTATCCATCTCTGAATTACGATGAAGGAAACTCCGTTGCCATCCTTGTAGGTTGTTAACTGGGTACGCAGAGCTCTGATAGAGTATGCCGGGCTGGGCTCTGATACCAATGTTGGTCCCGAGTTAAAACCAATTATAGGATCTAAAATAAGTCACAAAAATACTAACACAAAGGATGATTAGCGTTAAATAAAAGAACTTGCATAAAAAGGAAATAAATCACAGAAAGTAAATCAAACGCAAACACAAGTATTTATTCTGGTTTAGTCCTCTTGACCTACATCCAGTCCCCAAGCCACCCGCTTGAGATTTTCTTTTAACCTTTGATTTTCTACACCCAAAATCAACACCTTATATACCACTTGACAAATCTTCTTTGCCAAATGTATACAATTCTTCTTACAAACCAAGAAGATCAAAACACCTTGTATAACTTCTCTTCAACCCGAAGACGCTCTTGTACAATCTTTCTCTTTGAGTGATTACAAACAATCCTATAAGCCTTGAATCTATATGTGATCATGAACAATGACTCCTTATAGGAGGACTCTTAGAAATCTTCACTAAAGGATTAGAATTTGAGTGAAGAAATGAAAGTGGAAACAGTTTTTTAAAAATAGATTTTTGAATAGAGTTTTTAAGTAGAAAACTATTGATAGGAATTGGTGTATTTAGCCTAGGACAACATCCCTATTTATACCTGAAATCTATGGTCAGTTAGGGTAGTTATCAGGACAAATTTGAATATTAAAACGTTGGATAAAATACCAGAAATCAGAAACTGTCTAACAGTCAGAAACTGCCATTAGTCGACTAGGGGTTGTGGGTTAGTCGACTAAACTATTGATTTTTGCCTATACTAGTCGACTTATAAAGGGGACAAGTCGACTATAGAATGGCTGATTAAAAGACATGTTTCTTGAAACTGAAATTAGTCGACCATCCGAAAATATTAGTCGACTACAACTGAAGTTAGTCGACTAGGAAAAGTATAAGTCGACTATAGTTTGTATGCAGAACAGAAACAGAGCGTTGGTATCTTTTCAGGACAAAGGTTAGTCGACTACATAAAATAACAAGTCGACTATAAGATGTACAAGTCAACTAATCAAGAGTGTAAGTCGACTCATAGGGCTTATGATGTGTGTATGTGTTCAAGGCTTTTAACATACTAATAAACATTACAATATACATTCATAGCCATTGTCCTTGAGATGTCTTGAGCATGTAGAAGCATGTAAAACTATTGTATAAGCTTGTGAGATAAAGCTCCAATGAAATGGCTTCACAAATGTATTATCAAAATCCGGTTTCTAATAATCTCAACCTTCTCTTTCAAAACCAAATAAGCTTAGAAAACAACAATTCATTTTCTTTCTTTAAATCGAAACTTTTGTTTTTCAAACCTTTGTATTTTGAAAGCAAGTTTTTCACAAAACATTGAAAGCTCTTCATTCAAAGTATGGGCATTCATATTACCATCATTATCATTGGAAGAGCTAACATGATCGGTCATTGATATTGCACATTTATTTTTATGTTCTCATACTTATTATATAATAAACTCTGCTTTTAATCCTAATTATTGTCTAACTTATATGCAGGCCCATTGCTAAAGGAAAGGAAAAAGAAACGAGCCTAAAGGCCTACCAAAATTCTGATTTAATTCAGAATTAGTTCAAAATCAGAAAATCAGGGCAGACTATGGGAAATCAGAGAAGTTGAAAATCAGTTAAAACAAATCTTCCAAAATCAGTTAGTTAAAGCCAAGATCAAAGGCAGTTTCGTCAAATTCAGGAGCTGAAATGGAAAAACTAGTAGGAGATAAAGGCGTATCCCTAAACCAAGAGTTGTACCCCCCCTGGTGTGGCCACTTGGCCACACCCAGGCCGCCAAAATGCAGCCAAAGCCGTGTTTTTCACGCTTAGTTAGCTTTGTTTGGGGAGCGTTTGCTCTCCCTATCTGAAATTACCTAGAGGGGGGTGAATAGGTGATGGCTATATGAAATATGGCAATAATGCGGAATTAAAAATCTACTTAACAATATGCTCAAATTCAAATGCTTGCAAGATAAGAGACAATAAATAGTGCAAGTAATAAAGAGAGTTTGAGTTTAGAGAAATTTGAGCAAACGCAAACACGAGGATATGTTTCCGAGGTTCGAGCCACGCTCTACGTCCCCACCTTCACACTTGAAGGATTTCCACTATTGTTGATCCCACTAAATCTCCAATACAAGGACACACTTGTCCTATCTCTCGTGATGCCGCAACACCACTTGGAGCACACTAGTTCGCTTGAGGCTGATGCCTCTACAACTTCGCTCAAGAAGAAAATTGATCAAACTTGATCATAAAAAGCTCACTTAGCACAATCCTATAACCAATATGTAGAGATAGTACTTGGGATTGTGAAGTGCAAAATGACTAGAGTGAAGTAGAGGGATTTGCTTCAAGTAGGTATTTGGAAATTTGGGCTTTGATGAAAATCTTTTCTAAAATGAAAGGCTTTTGAAAACTTGTAAATCTTATATGTAAATCTTGTATCTTATCATGTTGAAATGACCACCTATTTATAGGGGATGAAAAGACTAGGTAACAGCCAGAGAAATTCGTTGGGGTGAGATCCCAACAAAAATCTGTCAGAAAATAGAGCTGTTGGAGTATGTCAGACTTTTCTAACAACTGCCGGTCGACCGGCGGGTCGACCGTCAACGGTCATATTTCTGACCGTTGAGGGAAAACGGTCGGCCGCACGGTGTAGGCTGTCCAAAAGTTACTGGAGGACAAGCCATTGAAAAGCAAAGTTTCAAGCTCTAGACGCGAGGGACTATCACCCGCGTCTCAGCATCAAGGCGCGTTGGCTCGACACCCGCGTCTCAGCATCAAGGCGCGTCGGCCTGACACCCGCGTCTCAGCATCAAGGCGCGTTGGCTCGACACCCGCGTCTCAGCATCAAGGCGCGTCGGCCTGACACCCGCGTCTCAGCATCAAGGCGCGTCGGCCTGACACCCACGTCTCAGCATCAAGGCGCGTTGGCCTGACACCCGCGTCTCAGTTATAACCGCCTTGGTTAAGGGACCAATCACTGCCCACACGTAGGGGAGATCAGCCCCCATCGTGGCATGTCTTTAGCAAGCACGTGGGTTAGTTACCGCCCATGTAGCGGGGAAGTTGGCCCTCATTGTGGAGCGTTTTCAGGGGGCACGTTCACCCCTGGGACCTCTATAAATAGCCCCGTCGCTATGAAGAAGGGGTCGAATTTTTGGCGATCGGCATCAAGAGACATAAAGAGACCGAGAGATATCAACAGACGCGACACATACAGAGAGAGAGAGCTCGACTCTTCAAGCTAACTTGCTGCGTACAAGTTGCTCTTCGCCTACCTTCTCTTTTAGAGTTTTGGTAGACGGGGCTGAGTTACTCCTTCTACCTGCCAAGGAAAGATCCCTTGACGGTCCAGACGGTCATCTGGTCAACGGAGAATAAGATTCACTCTCCTCCGCCACACGAAGAACCCAGCACTAAACAAAGGGGGGATTCAAGCTTCAACATCCTCCCTCCCTTGTAACCGGAAGATTAGTCTGTTGTAATTTTTCATCTGATTCAAGGAAATTTTACACCTCCCACTCTTTTTCCGTGTCCCACAAGAGATGGCGACTCCGCTGGGGATACGTTTGTCACTGACGAACAAGCCGTGGCGCAGGATGATCTCCTCCGTAGGGGGAAAATGGTCGAGACACTTGTTGTGGAGTTCGACCAGGCGAAATTCGAAGAGTTTCTCTCTTCTGGCTCCAAGAGTCCAAAGACCCGCGTCTGTCGCAGGGTCTCGGCGGGGAATAACTCCGAAGCTCGATCTGAGGCTCTCTTGGGCGCCACTGCTACGGTCCCTTGTGCACAAAAGACCCGCGTCAGTGTCTCTCAGAGGACCCGCGTGGTTAAAACCCCTGATGTTCAGCATCAGGATGTTGTCGGGTTCTCTCCTCCTCCGCGACGCAACCGAAATGCTGAGCGTCGACAGAGGAGACGCGCGCGTCAGCTTCAAGCTGGAACCATTGGTTGTCCGACTGAGGCTAAACACGACATGCAATCTGGCGCTTTGCCCGCGGCACGTCCAGTACGTGAAATCCGCGTTTGGCGGCCCAAGTGCGTAACTCCTCAAGTTGAGTCCTCTGAAGACCAGCTTACCAAACGCCAAAGCGAAGCTTCTGCGTCTCGTAAAACGCAAGAAACACGCGCTCACAGGCATGGGGCCCAGTAGCCCACTCTCTCTCACCCGTCTCTGCCCGGACGCAACAGGCATCAACGCAAGACTCGCGTCTCATCTCAACAGAGACGCCAGACGCGCATCAGACAGCCGCGACGCGAGAGTTGCGTCCCTGAAGTCTGCGTCCATTCTGCACAGCGCATGGATGCCTCCCGTCTTCGACGTTGTGAGGCTAGTCTCTTTGATCCCTCTACCATGGATTTGAGGGATTACTTAACAAAGAAAAGAAGTGCCCACCAGGTCACTTCATCTTGCTGCTGCCAACGGCTCATCTCCATGCTCTCGGAGTGCCGTTGCGGGTCGGGTGTGCACCAGCAGTCTTTAGTTAGACAGCTGACCTCGATCCCCCCGTCAGCCAAAGAAGGCGCTCCCATAGAAGGAGAATCTTCTCTGACGTTGAATACCCGGAGCTTACTGCGAACATGACAAGCAGAAGCAAGGGAAAAGGACTTGCAGTCAGCTCAGATGAGTCTGACTCTGAACCGGAAGGGGTGTATCAACACACTCGTACCCGGACTGGGGCCATTCCCCCGGTTGACTATAATGCCTTAGCCCATGGCATTAAAGTGAACGATTCCCACTCCGCCGTAGTGGAATCAGGGGCTTCAAACTCCTCCGTTGAGAAGGAGACCTCTGCCTACATGACAGGCACTCCTGATGAGATAGCTAGACGTCTGGAACAGATCCAAAAGAGACAAATGGAGATGATTGTGTCTCAACAGGAATCTATCGACGCTATCAAGCTGGCGCTTGCACAGCTGCTCGAAGACAGGAGGAGATCTCCTCCTAGGAGGTCGAGGGACAGAGAGAGAAAGGGAGGAAGCTCATCTTCCGAGCCTTCTGAAGAGAAGCCTCGATCTACTTCTGGCTCGTCCAAACCCTCATCAAAGGGCGACCGAGACCCAGGGAAGGCTCATGCTAAAAGGATGAGTCAATTGGAGGAACGCCTCAATGCCCTTGCCAGTCGCAAAGACCTCCAAGAAGCTGGAGTGGTCCGGCCCTATCCAGCTGAGTGGGATTTAGTCCCGTACCCTCCTAAGTTCAAGGCTCAAACCCTCCAAGCCTTTGATGGGAAGGGGTCCCCTAATCAGCACATCTACTACTTCAAATCCCAAACCGGGAATGTAGTAGATAAAGACGCCATCCTGGCGCGACTGTTCATCGGCACCCTGAAAGGGTTGGCCTTTGAGTGGTTCATGAAACTCCCGGAAGGTTCTATCAAGAACTGGGGCGACTTGGAGAAGCTGTTCTTAACACGCTTCTTCGAAGATGACTCCGAGGTCACAATGCCCACCCTGTTGGCTACGAGACAGCGAAAGGGAGAGTCCGTCAAATCTTTCGTGGAAAGATTTCGGAATGTGGCACTCCGGTGTCCAAGCGGTATGACCCAGGCCACCCTGGTGGAAACATGCCGCCACAACCTCCAAACCTCACTCCTTGCTCAAATAGGAGTCGCTGAAAGCCGCACCTGGAAACAATTAGTCCAACAAGGTGAACAGGCTGAGGAGATTGTTGCCCGCGTCAGGGCAGAAGAAGGCAAGCCGCGGCCGGAGAGGTCAACTAGGCGAGCGCCAGACACCTCCCTCCAGACAAAGCAGAAGGATAATTTGGCGACGGAGACCAAATCTCCCACCAAACCTCAACCAGTCAAGGCGAGTGGCTCTTCAAGCCAACCCCGCGCCAACAAGCAGTATTCCTTCAAGGAGGAACATGTCGATTCGCTCTTCAAGCTACTCAACAAGAGCAACCGACTGAAGCTCCCTGAGGCCAGGCGCCCTCAGGAAGTCGGCAAGACCGACAACCCCAACTACTGCTTGTACCACAGGATGTTGGGACACCCTACCAGAAGCTATTACATCTTCAAGGACATCCTTCAGGCTCTGATTGACGCGGAGGTGTTGAAACTCCGACCAGAACAGAAGGAGGTGACAGCCAACGTGACGTCGGTTCTCCAGTTTGGAAAACAACCTCCAGCACCTGCAGGGGTGGTCCCAATCCCAAGAGGAGAACTAAGAGTGGTCAACACAGACCCTCACCAGCAGCAGGAGAAGGGCTTGGTACCCGTCCCTACTCCCCAAGGGGAAATCATGTGGGTCCACCCTGACCTAGTGGACAGCCAGCAGTGGACTACTGTAACCAACAGGAAGTCCAAAGGCAAGGCAAAAGCTTCATCCTGCCATGTGGTATGTGCTTCCTCCCGAGAAGCAGAGGATGATGTTCCCTCACTGACTGATTCAGAAGAGGAAACAATAGTCTTGGCCGCAGAGCCCAACCAACCAATGACGGGGACTCGTTCAGGACAGCCCTACTTGAAGCAGTACGGCGAAGTGGCGGCAAACCCTCCACAACCGGCTGCAGAGCCAAGTAGGCCCTCCACGAAGCCACCAGTGGAGAAACAAAAAGAGACTCGATTCTCTCGAGCTCTTCAAAAGGGTATAGCGGAAGGATCCACAACGCCTTACCGCTTTGATGTCTTGGCTCAATTGGCCAACATCCCGGCGCGGATCACCCTGTATGAGCTTCTAAGACTATCAAAGTCGACCAGGGAGGCTCTACAAGAAGCTCTGGCAAATGCTGAGGTCTTTATGACCCAGGTGCCAAAGAAGGAAGATGTAGAGAATTGTCTCCACACCTCCCAGAATGCTCCCTGCATTACCTTCACGGCAGATGATATGCAGGTTAAAGAGAAGCATGATCGACCCCTGTACTTCACAGGTTATATCGGATCATCTGAGGTGAACCGCATTCAGGTAGATCCAGGGTCCGCATTGAGCATCATGCCCCGCCGAGTCATGCAACACCTCGGCATCCCTACCCACCGTCTGAGCCCTACACAGACGACCATCTACGGGTTCAATGCCAACGGCACCCGTCCGATGGGGAAGATCAAGCTCAAGTGCCAGATTGGGAGCCTCAAGTCGGAGGTGACGTGCTACGTCATCGATGCCGACACTTCCTACAATCTGCTGCTGGGACGACCATGGATCCACCGCAACTCCATCGTTCCCTCCACTCTTCACCAAGTCATGAAATACATTGACGCGAGTGGGAAGGTGCAAACGTTGGTTGCCGAAAGGTATCCGTTTGAGGGGGTCGAAAATTATTTCACGGACTCCCTCCTATATCAGGATCCGGTGGATGAAACCCCGCAAGTGGAGGTGCCAGACTCTGGTAATGAGGCTGACACTGAGCCCGAGCAAGAAGAGTGCCTGTGGAAGTTGGAACCACTTGTAAAGAGCACTAATAAGCTCGATGTTGATAATACCACCGACGATGCAGGCGGTTGGTATATTAATGAGAATTTAGACTTCGAGTATTTTTCTGCGTGTGCATCCGATTCAATACCGTCGGATACTAGTACCGACGTAGACGATGACATCTGGTCGGCAATGGATGCTTTGACATCATTGCATGTACCCGTAAAATCATCTTTCGGGACATACCAGGATAATGGTGATGCGCAGGAATCTATATTCATGGTTCCGACAAGACGAAAAGGCCAAAAACCAATCCTTTTTGGGCGAATGACGACTGAACCAACACCCCCGCGAAGAATCGGAAAGTGAGGAGGAATCCCCTCAGCTCAGTCATTATGAACCAAAAGCGCTCAAAATGATGAAGTGCATGGGGTATGATCTAACCAACAGACCCGGGTTGAACTCCAGCAGAGGAAGGAGAACGCTACTTCGATCCTTTGTGCCAAAAGGGAAGGCCCCCGATTATTATCATCGGACGCGCCGGGGGTTGGGCTATGTATCAACTCCGGTCCCATCAGCCTCCGATTCTCAAGAATCGTCAAGCAACGATCACTCTTCAGACACATCATCTTGGGAGTCAAATGTCAGTGTCGGCAACATCTTCAAGGAACTTTCAGTGAACATGGTTTCGACAAGCCACCTGGAAGATGGAAATGAAAAATGATCCAATCTGATACAGATCCTTGGATCAAACATTTAAATGCTCTTTGGGATACCCGCTTTGAACAGCGTGAGCCGCCCACAGAAGACAAGGTTGTTCAGATCAACCTAAGGGATGAGGCTAACCCTAAGCCCATCTTCATAAGTGACGGCCTGCCACCTTCAGAGAAGAAGGATCTAATATCTCTTGTACAAGAGTATATAGACGTCTTCGCCTGGAATTATGAGGACATGCCAGGACTTGATCCTCAAGTGGCCATGCACCGCCTCAACATCAATCCGGACGTAAAGCCTGTCAAACAACAACAGCGACGGTTTCGCCCAGAAATAATGGAGGCAATTCAATCAGAAGTCAGAAAACTTATTGATTCTGGCTTCATCAGGGAAGAACAACATCCCGACTGGGTAGCCAACATCGTCCCCGTTTCCAAGAAGAACGGGAAGATCAGGATCTGCATCGACTTCCGCGATCTAAACGAGGCCTGCCCCAAAGACGAATTCCCATTGCCAATCACAAATGTTATGATTGACAATACTTGTGGATTCAACGAATGTCCTTCATGGACGGATTCTCAGGATACAATCAAATCAAAATGTATCCTGATGATGAAAAGCATACCTCCTTCAGGACTCCTCTAGGGGTATATTGCTATACTGTCATGCCTTTTGGACTGAAGAATGCGGGGGCAACCTACCAAAGGGCCATGAATGCCATTTTCCATCAGCAAATGCGCAAAACGGTGGAATGTTATGTCGATGACATTGCGGTGAAAAGTCGCATTAAAGGAGATCACATAGCTGATCTGAAGGTGGTCTTCGACATCATGCGGGCTCATCAATTGAAGATGAACCCCACCAAGTCCTTCCTGGGGGTAGCCAGTGGCAAATTCCTAGGATTTGTTGTGACTTCCACAGGAATCCATTTGGATCCGGAGAAAGTCCGCGCTATCCAAGAGATGCAACCCCCGAGAAACCTCAAGGAACTTAGGGGTTTACAGGGTCGATTGGCGTACATCCGCAGGTTCATCTCAAACCTCTCCGGAAGATGCCAGCCCTTCGCTAAGTTGATGAAGAAGGGTGTCTCTTTCATTTGGGACGATGCTTGCCACAAGCGTTTGAGGAAATCAAACAATACCTCACCCAACCACCAGTCCTTGCAGCCCCGGTATCTGGAAAGCCTTTCCTGGTGTACGTCCGGGCAATGGACCATTCTTTGGGAGCTCTACTAGCTCAGAATGATGAAGAAGGACGAGAACAGGCAATCTACTATCTGAGTAGAACAATGATCGGAGCTGAACATCGGTACAACCCGATCGAGAAGGAATGTTTGGCACTAGTGTTCGCCATTCAGAAAATGCGACACTATCTGGTAGGCCAGACTATAAACGTCATATCAAAAGTCAACCCCCTGAGGTTACTTATGACAAAGCCTTCTTCACTAAATGGCCGGCTGGCAAAATGGGCCATGTTGCTATCCCAGTATGATATGTACTTTCTGTCGCAGAAAGCCATTAAGGGACAAGCGGTGGCAGACTTCCTAGCTGAACACCCAGATCCGAGGGCAGCCAAAGTCTACGAGGATCTCCCAGACGAAGTGGCCGAAGTCTACCTGACTCAGACATCGTTCGAAAGTCAAGTGTGGCAACTTTTCTTCGACGGTGCATCAAGGACAAGCCCCAAGGGACACGTAGTGGCGGGGGTAGGAGTAGTACTTGTCTCCCCACAAAATTATGTGATCCCCCGAGCTGTCTCGCTAACGGAGCCTTTTTCCAACAATGTGGCGGAGTACAATGCTCTATTGATCGGGATGCAGCTCGCCGATGAGATTGGCGTTAAAAATCTCGAGGCATACGGTGACTCTAAACTCATCGTCAGCCAAATTCGCGGGGAGTACGAAGTCAGACATGAAGACTTAGTACCCTATTACAACGCAACTATTCGCATGGCCGAGGGGTTTGTTAACTTTTACATCGACCATGTACCGCGCAGGCAAAATGCGCACGCCGATGCACTCGCATCCCTTGCAGCCTCCCTAGCTCTTCCAGCTGGAGCAATGGAGAAAATATTCGTCTACAGCCACGACTTGCATTGCCCGAAAAACACTCTCGAGGACTATCAGGAGTCAAAGGGAGATTGTCAAGGCAAAGAAGTGCTGGAATTGTCGGCCCGTCCAGAGCTTAAAGACTGGCGATTCCCCTACATCGACTATGCCTTGTACGGCATCTTGCCTGAGGACGCCAAAGAGGCGGCTGCCATTCGAAGGAAAGCCCCTAAATTTTACTATAATGCGATTACACGAACATTGTATCGTCGGTCGCATGATGGGATCTTACTCCGGTGCCTCTCACCAAAAGAGGCCCAGGAGGTATTGAAAGAGGCCCACGACGGTACGTGCGGAGCCCATCAACCTGGCCCAAAACTGGCACATCGACTCCAAAGGTTGGGTTACTATTGGCCCAAGATGGTTGCCGACGCCGTCGCCCATGCCAAAAGATGTCACGCTTGCCAATACATGGAGATTTTATCCATCAAGCACCAGGGTACCTCCACTCTACGACCTCTACATGGCCATTTGAAATGTGGGGGATGGATGTGGTTGGTCCTATCAGCCCACCATCATCAAAGGGACATCGGTTCATTCTAGCAATAACTGATTACTTTTCCAAATGGGCCGAAGCCATTCCTTTGAAGGAGGTCAAGTCGTCCAACGTGATCAAGTTCGTAAAACATCACGTTATTTACCGTTTCGGTGTACCTCGGCGGATTGTCCATGACAATGGACCCCAGTTCATCAGCCAGGCATTCCAGAGATTCTGCGCTAAGTTCAGAATCCAGAGTGTGTCCTCAACGGCATACTATCCTGCCGCTAATGGCCTCGCAGAAGCTTTCAACAAGACCATTGGCAAGCTTCTCAAAAAGTTCGTCTCGAAGAGTCAACGCGATTGGGACGACAAGCTAGGCCAATGCTTATGGGCCTATCGTACAACAGTACGAACCCCGACAAAGGCCACGCCGTTTTCCTTGGTATACGGATGTGAAGCCGTGCTTCCCCTGGAAATCCAAATTCCATCTCTACGCGTCACCTTGACAGCAGAGATGACGACAGAGGAGAAGCATCGACAGCGACTCCAGGAACTGGAGGCCTTAGACGACAAGCGTCTGCAAGCCCAACAACAAATCGAGCTCTACCAAGATCGAATCACCAGAGCCTTCAACAAGAAAGTTAAAGTACGAACTTTCAAGAAAGGCGATCTTGTCTTAGCCGTCAGAAGACCCATGGTGATGACGCACAAGACAAAAGGAAAATTCCAACCCAAATGGGAAGGACCATTTGTGGTAGAGTCAGTCTACTCGAATGGATCATATCGCCTCATAACCTCGAATGGCGATACACTTATGATGCCAATCATGGCAGATTCCTGAAGAAGTACTATCCTTAGATGGTATTCTTCAGCTGATCAAGTTAATAATACACCTCTGATCAAAGCAAGAAGAGCTTCTTCATCATTATCTGACGCCCCCGACGGCTAAGGATAGAAGAAAATGTTGGCTTTTAAGTCCAACATAAGTCTTCGACAACTCATCATGCTGAGGGGAATAGCATGGCTAGCCCAACTCAAACGGTAGTTGGTAAAGGCACCTCAAACCCGTTGACAGCTGAGGATTTGCTAAAAATCCTAAGGGACACGTTCCCATTTGATCCGACGCCCCGACGGCTAAGGATAGAAGAAAATGTTGGCTTTTAAGTCCAACATAAGTCTTCGACAACTCATCATGCTGAGGGGAATAGCATGGCTAGCCCAACCCAAACGGTAGTTGGTAAAGGCACCTCAAATCCGTTGATAGCTGGGGTTTGCTAAAAATCCTAAGTGGACTTGATTCCACTCTTTCCTCCAAAATCCCTTACCAATTCTCATCCACAGAATGGTAGGACCACAAAAAAAAACAATCGTTGCCAAGTTAACACCATACCTCTGGTAATGAGATACCCCTTGTAGAGTACAAATCTCGCTTGTCAACTCTACATTTTGCCAAGTTAACACTACACCTCTGGCACTTCAAATTTTCACTTGTCAATTCTCATCCATAGAATGACAGGTCCTCAAACTGTTTTCGGCTCAAGCCAATTCTTGTCAAGTTAATATCACACCTCTGACAAAACTACTGTTTAAGTTAACATTATACCTCTAAGCAGTACTTCAAGTTTCTGCCAGGTTTAATATTACACCTCTGACAGTCACTTTTCTTCAGTCTTCCACATCGAAGCTGAAATGAATGATGCCAAGTTAACACTACACCTCTAGCATCTGAGTCATCGCTAAGTTCAACAATACACCTATGGCCATGACCTTTCCTCGACTTCCTTGTCCAAGTCGAGATGACCAATGCTAAGTTCAACATTACACCTCTAGCATTACCTCACTGTTAAGTTAAACATCACACCTATGGCAGTGACATTCTCAGTTTTTCCTAAACAAAACTGAAATACTTCTGAGTTAAGGTAATATCACACCTCTGACTCGCATCCTTGTCAAGTTAACATTACACTTCCGACAAGACCACTTTCAGCCCGTCAAGTTAATATCACACCTCTGATGGTAACAAACCTCCTAGACTCTCCACGAGTCTAATCTCACTTGTTATTCTCTTCAATAGAATAACAGGTCCACCTAAAAACATTGTTAGGTTAATATTACACCAATTAACAGTGTTTTCATCAAATCCCCCAGCTAAACTCGATTAAGTTAATTCTAAACCTCTGATCAGAGTTCACCCTCCCTGGGGGTACCAAATTCTACTTGTCACTTTCTATTACAAAGTGGCAGGTCCACCAAAAAGTCATTTCATCCCTGTCAAGTTAACATCACACCTCTGACAGTATTGTGAGAGTTCCTGAAATAGGATCTTTTCTTACAAAATTTGACTTATTAAAGTTATCATCATAAATTTAACAAAGTCAAAGATTCTTTTGCTTCTATGAGTCTAACTGAACACAAAAAGTTCAAGACACTGAAAGAGGCAAAAAGAAAATGTCACTTTTATTGATGATCCAGGCAAATGAAAGTGATACAAAACGCTCTCTTATACAATAAGATTGAGTGTTACAGTCCAGACGCTCTCTTATGCCATGAGATTGAGCATTACAATTAAGGAGTACAAAGAAGTCCCTCTCTCTCTCTTAGAGGTTGCACTCACTCCTTATAAGCCGCGTCTGATTCCAAGTGCGCGATGTTTTGTGGCTACAATAGAAGCTGGTTACACCACGATGCATGATGTAAGCATCGAAAGCGCCCTAGCTGACTAAGCTAAGGGCAATGGTGTTCTTGAGGTCTGGTGGCAACAGAAAGTCCTGCAACCCTTCGTTCAGGAGCGTCTCCTTCCCTAGCGGGCCATCCAACGGACATGGCTGTCCTTGATGTGACTTCTGGAGTGAAGAGGAAGAGGATCTTGTCCGCCACCACAACCGCCGGAACCCTCATCGCCGTCATGCATAGCCTGACCATCTCTTGCCAGCAGGCATGAATGGCGAAGCAGATCTGAAGAGACCTTGGCGAGGGTTGGGTCCTCGTCAGAGACGTAATATACTCTCTTATAGGTGACGAGGACCATAATATACTCTCTTATACGTGAACATCGAACAAGTTCGCCGGCCAAAGCATTCTTCCAGGGGCCCAGCAAACCAGCAAGTCTACCTGCAAGAAATGAAACAAAGGAATCAGAACAATCTGCAACTTAGTATGTTTCAACAGAGAAAAACTAAGTCGCAAATGCAGACTGCAGACGCAGGAATGATCCACGCAGTCAGCCAAGCAGACGCGGGAATGACCCACGCAGTGAGCCAATCTGCTGCGTCAGCAGAGACAAACGCGAATCAAAACGCGGTCTCATTCTGCGCCCAAGTCGAAAGCACAGACGCCGAAAAGGCACAGACGCCGAAAGTTGCCATCTCCTTGTTGAGTGAACAAGAGTTGCAAGGCTCGGGTCTGAAACCTTTTTGGAATTCGTCCAAGCAGTGGCTATAAAACGCCCCAAGATAGTGGCTTTGAAATGCAAGCTTTGTGAACAAAGCCAGCGCCAAGTGCCAAAGACCCCTGCACTCACGTCCAGAGAAGTTCAAGTCTGTGGCGCAAATTCCAGAAGGAATGCACCAACACAGACTTCGTGAGGGGGTCCAGATAATGATGATGCCAAGGTACAGGCCGTGGTAGATTAAAATATCATGGCTAATCGGGACGGCGTACCAACAGAGGCTTCTACCAAAGTCGGGCTCTCTGCGTCCAGACGCGGACGTGCAAGATGATCAGAGAGACACTCTGCCCCGAAGAGACCAAACAGGAGCATACAAGCCCTGGGTCATCTTCATCCACAGAGCCATCCTCATCCATGGAAACAATACTCTGAAGAGGATTCTCAGAGCGCTCGCTCTCAAAAAGAAAACAGTCCAAAGATTGGGTTGAAGGGAGAGGGTGCGCCCTATTTATAGGCAGCCCCCGATAACTGCAATTAATGATCTCCAACTCTGAACCGCCGGCCTTAATGACCGCACGATTGTCAAGGTCCAATAAGGGACTGACGCGTGTAACGCCGCTTCGAAAACCGTCGCAGGCAACAATCTTCAACCACCCGCATCGGTTTCTCATTAAAGGGAATTAACGCTCAAGACCAATAAGAAGCCGACGCGTGGATAACCGCTTCGGGAAACAGCGAAAATCTGCATTCCCGATCATCAATAGAGATTTGAAGATCACATCAAATCTTTATGACAGGCTGTATGTAACGCCTGGGAGGTTACACCAAGACGCAGACTGAAGAACCGTATCCAAAATTCGCGTCCCCTCCCCAGATTGGATGACGATCACCCGCGTCCTAGAGGAATGTCCGCGTGATGCAAAGTCGCGTCCCCTCAGCAAACGGGGTCCTTTTTAAAGGAAAACACTTAGTCCATTTTGGATTAATGGAAAATGCACAAGGCTGCGTCCCTCGCGTCTGCTTGATCCGCGTCTTTCCTAGCGAAGCAAATTCACGTCTCTCCCTACAGACGGATGCCGCGTCTTCTGAACTCATGGCCGCGTCTCCCTATGGATTGACGCTGCGTTTCATCAAAAGAACTTGGTTCTACCCAAGTTCTTCTGAACTCATGGCCGCGTCTCCCTATGGATTGACGCTGCGTTTCATCAAAAGAACTTGGTTCTGCCCAAGTCCTTCTGAACTCATGGCCGCGTCTCCCTATGGATCGACGCTGCGTTTATGCCCAAAGAACTTGGTTCTGCCCAAGTTCTTCTGAACTGATACCCGTGTCTCCCTGTGAACAGAGGCCACGAGTCGATGCTGCGTTTCATTGAAAGAACTTAGTCTTACCTAAGTTCAGTATTCACAGCCAGTGATCAAGAAGTTGGATTCATCCGCAGCTAAGCAAAGAAGATCGAACAAAAAATGTCCTTTTTATACAAAAGTGGATACAAACACTCTGATAAATAGAGTGTCCTTTTCTTTAAAAAAAAAGAAAAGAAAAGAAGGCTAAATGTCCTGGTTTGCCAAGGAACGGATTTGCTCCCTGAGATGATGCATCTTGATCTGACGTGCCTTCTCAGCCTCCATCATGGCTTGGACCCGCAGCTCCTCTTCAGATAGGAAGGGTTTTGCAGCCAGCTACGCTCGCAGAGATTCCACCCTGGAAGAATGTAGAGACAGACTCTCTTCAGCTCGTGCCTTAGCCGCCTGTTGCTCCGCAAGCTCCTCTTTGATGGTAACAAGCTTCTTCTCATTGATCGCAAGCACAGCTTCTACCTTGGCAATGGTGTCCCGAGCCTTGGCAATGGTGTCCCGAGCACTGATGATGACGTGCTCCGTGCTCTGCATGACAATCTCGGATTCCCTTGAATCGTCAGTTAGTTTCTGACATTCAGCGTGGGAATATTCGAGGCTGCGGATCTCTGCATCTATTTGTGCCTCTGCCTCCTGTCGCTCTTGTTCTTGAGCAGATAAGAGCCGGGTTAGGGTAGCCTGGGCCTCACTAGAAGAGCTGGCATTTTCCAAAGACTTCAGCTCGTGCAGGTCGTCTCCCAGTTGCTCCACCACCCGCAGACACGCCTGGGCAAGTGAGGGGCCTCCGGTTAATTCGAATTTCTCGGCCAGATTTCTGAGAAGCGTCCGGGCAAAATTGAAGGAGCTGCTTCCACGTAAGATGAGATCAATACATGATCCCATCGAAGCAAAGAATTGTTGCACCATCTGGCGTGCCAGTTCCCCCATATCGTCACCACCTGGGAAGCTTCCCGACCCCTTTTCTGTCACGGGATAAGGCGTATCTTCTCGCACAAGAGTTGTGCTGACCACCGATACGGCTAGAGCAGAAGTAGCCTCGGGCGTTTCTAGAGGTGCTATCTTTGCAGGAACCTCCTCCTCAGAAACTTCAGCAGAGACTTGAGCCGTGTGGCCTTCTGGAGGGATATCAATCATTGGACTCTCCACCTGAGCCCCCTTAGTTCTCCCTGCAAATGACCACAACATTAGCCACAAAGGTGAAAAGCGAAACATTCAAAATCTCAGAACTTCCTTACCACCTGGGAGGTCCAGAGATAGCGAACCCTTGGGTGAATCCTGCAGAGCGAGAGCTTCCCCAGCCTCAGTGGGTACCTCCTTTTCCGGCAAAGCGGAGGGCTCCCTAGTTTCCGCAATCGCCCCTTCCGAAGTTGTCTCGCCAACCGAAGCCTCAACTCCTTCGAGCTGGGTTACCTCTTTTACCATCTCCTCGATATGCGAGGAGGTTGTAGTCTCGGCATCCTCAGCCAACCCTGCAGCGTAAAAGAAGAATGTTAAGACACCTTCTTCAAAACTGAAGAGGAAATCGGGTGAAAGTACCTGCAATGGGGGCAACTGTCGCCAACGGTGATGGCGCCGTCAACGGTTCCCCCCCGTACATTTCTTCCTCCGAGATATGGGAGAACTTGCTCGGATCAGGAAGAGTGGGTTCATCACCGTAGTCAACCTTGTCTTCAAACTCACTTTCCCCTGAGTACGAGGAAGAAGACAGCTCAACGCGAGAAAGCTCTGCAACCGGAGCCTTGCCTCCAATTACCCCAGTGGTAGGACTGGGATCAATTGCCTGAGGATTGGAGATGAAGACACAAGGAGACCCCGACTGCTGTGCCTCATCTCTTCTTTCATGAGTAGAAGAAGGCTCGGGATGAGCTAAAATCCCCGGAATATCGACATCTCCTCCGCTCATGATGTCGACCTCTAGCTGCTCATCTTCGTCAGTGGCGGTGGATCGATCAACAAGCTCCCCTTCCTCCGCAGACCCGTGGCTTCTGCTAAGCGACCTGGGAACACGGACTGGAGGAGTTTCTTCTTCAGTTATATCCTCCTCCCTCAGTTCCCTGACACCAGAAGGGATGGCCGCTGGTAGAGAAACTGCTTGCGCCAAGTCTCTCCGCACCTTCTTATGGGCAGGCCCAGCAGTAGAAGTAGAGCCCTGACGACGCTTGCTCACCGCCTGTCGAGACTTAGTTGCTTGCGGCTCTGCCCTTGTTGCTCGCGGCTCCGCCTTAGTCGCTTGCGGCTCCGCCCTTGGTGGTCGTGGCTCCGTGGCTCGTGGCTCCCTTCTCGTTCTTCTCCCGACCTCCTTCTGGGCCTTCAGGTACTGTTCTACGAGTTTCGATGGTTTACCAGAATCTGTCCTTGCCTCGAGACTTGCATTGATGCTCTCGATGCATGAAGACGCCGAAAAAAAGTCTGGTGTCTGGATGGCTTGGAGTACCAAGTGCAGAAGCTGAGGCTCATATGGCACTTGGGCCCCTCGAGAGGTAGACGGAAAGTTGCTCCCGTCCCTCCAGCCACACTGTAGTACCAGGCCTGAGCACCCTCGAACAGGTTCCCTTCGAAGGCGAGTCGAGCATTGGGGTTCCCGACATAGAGCTGATCATAGCCGAACTGTCGAGCGAAGCGATTCGGCATGTACGGCTCAATGGTGCATGATGTCCCTTGCCGGAAAAGCACATATCCGGGCCGAATATTGAGCAACCACCAGAAGGCTCCCGTGGATAGCCTCGTGAAATCATCTGGGCCCGCGGAATCAATAAGTAGATCCCCGAAAGATGCACCAGGGATCTGGGGGAGGCAACGATTGAGCTGGTAGTTCGCAGGATCTGAAAGGCACTTCCGGACGTAATATATATAAGGATCACGCCAGTTCGAACCCTCCAACCGCTGTACAAAAGGGACAGAACTCTCCCTCCAACGCACCGCCGTCATCAAGGAAGGGCAATGCATCACGTACCAAGCCATGAGGTACGTGTAAGGCAGCTCGACCCGAGGGTTGGGACGCTTCACCGTCGGATTCCCCTCTGAGTCAACATACAGTTTTCCCTCGGAGTCTGCAGTTTTCGGTGACTCGCAGAAATTCTTAGCTAGCGCCCGCAGCCCGCTCTGAATACCAGCCGCCACGGCCGGGAGAAGGGCTATGGGGTTGCCGTGAGCCAGGAGCACCGCCGGGTACACCACGTCAGCGACAATAACTTCATGTGGCAGCGTGGGCACCACACAACGCTTCAGCCACAACATCAGAAAGCCCGCCAACAGCGTCCGATCGGAGATAGGGGTACGGGCTTGGTGGTGAAAGCTTTCAAAAACCAAGTCAGGGTCGAAACCGTCCTCGTTCGACTCCGTGGTGTAGAAAACTGTCAGAAGCCTGGTCGATCCTGTCTTCAATCTCCCTATCGGAGCTGGGAGCCAATCGGATTATCAGATGGTCTTTGGTGTTGACGTTGTTGAACAAGTAACTGGCCCAAGACAGTTACTTGACTCCCTGCGACCGCCATTTGGTTATCTGGCCGCAAATGTGGAAGTGACATAACACTTCCTAGTAGGTCTCATATATTAGGGGATACTCCTCCTTCAAAAGGTGAAGCTCCACAGTGGTCGGGACATATTCCTCATAAGGAATGTCCCCTGTTGCCAATCCTGAGACTTCATGCAGCTCGTGCAGAGCGAGGCCCATCTCCCCGACCGGAGTGAAGAACGTCCCCGTCAAAGAATTATAACGCTCTAGAACCCCGAAGAAGTTCTGAGAGCTTTGAGGGATCCCCCACTGCACGGCCCTGACTGCCGAGTACAGTCCCACACGCTTTAGCAGATCCCCGAGCTCGGTAAGGACAAAGCCGACCATCCTACCCCACCAATAGTTCTCCGTGGAATGGACCCACCCGGGCGCACGGAACCCAACCGGATAATCACCCTCCGCTTCCATGAATGCGTTGAGGAAGGTAGTGCCAAGTTGTGATATCTCTCCAGCCGGAACCTCAGACTTGCGCGACCCAGGGAAAAGGCCGATAACCGACCTGTCATGGCTATCATGACGGTGTACTTTATGGGAGCCCAAATCACCGAGAGTAATCTCAGGGACATATCGAGAAAGGTCCCATTCCATCTTCCGAGGGACGGACATGTGCTGGAAATAGGACAACGGGAACATCCTCTCCATGCCCGGAAGAAAGAATCTTCCACCCCTTATTTGACGGAGCCATTTGTAAGTTCCGTCATACACGTGATAGCCGCCATCGTGGATACGATCTCCGAAGAAGAAGGCAGGCTTCCCCAGCTTGATGCCAGCATCCGTTGTGAATGCTGCATCGGTCATAAGCACCCGAAGAGTCCTCATGTCAACATTCGAGAGCCTCTCCTCACGAGCCTGCGACTGGTCAGCAGTCACAGGGACAGTCCTTTGTAGCACAAAGGTCAAGTCCCGATCAGCACCACCTACATGTCCAAAGTGGTGCGTCTTGGCGAGTGAAGTAGTAAGGTGTGGCGCTGCAAAAAGAAAATGACACTTAGTTAGATACTTTATCAAAAGCAAGAAAAAATGCTAAGTGTTTATAACCCAGACGCAGAAGAGACACTGGACGCACGAATCCGCGTCCAGACCTGCGCATCCACGCCCAGACGCAGAAGAGACACTGGACGCACGAATTATCAAATCCGCGTCCAGACCTGCGAATCCACGTCCAAACGCAGAGGAGATACTGGACGCAGGAATTATCAAATCCGCGTCCAGACCTGCAAGATCCGCGTTTTGCAAACCAAGACTTATGAGATTCAAGTACTTGGACTCAGGCGCCAGACCGTAAGAACCAGCACCTGATGTTGCAGAACGCAAGGATCAAAGTCCGCGTTTAAACCCTTCACAATTAGAAATATTCTAAGTGAAGGGTCCAAAAGGCAGGACCTAATGGCACCGGGTCATCAAACCCGCGCCTCGATTATCAACCCAAAGACTGCGTCTGGGAATCAAACACGAGTTAAAATTCCTTTAATGGCGAAATTCACACCTAAAAGGCATTTTACCTTGGAGACCTTGGAGAACAACATCCTGCGCAGAGGAGGAGCTGCCCCTCCGGGCCTCGGCGACGGTCGCCTTTGAAGAAGAAGCAGTCGGCTTGGTCTTGGGTGCCATTGCTAATTCAATCCGAGGTTAAACTGATGAACAGAAGGGAGAAATTCTCTTTCTTAATTTTATCAGCGAGTGCGTTCGGAGAAGAAGAGGAATCTTCCCAACTGTGGCCTTTTATAGGCACAAGGATTCGCGAAGATACGCAGCGTATGGCCCGATGAATTCTGTGGCGAATCTCTGTTCGACGCGTGGAACAAAATCACTTTAACGCACAGAGAAGATCATGCGCCACGACTCCGCTGGCGAATCGTCGCTCGACACGTGGCACGGATCATTTAATGAGCCAGGAAATCCGCGCGCCAAAAGGTGAAATCCCGTCGGTTCCCCAGGCCAACTGGCAGCGCAATCATGACGTGGCACGGACTCGCACCCGACGGCCATGTCCCTTCGATGGATATGCCCCATCAGCATCGCCATAAATGCGCCCAGACAATCGCGTCTATATTCAAAAGATGCGTCTCTCCGAAGTTCGCGTCTTCAGCTGAACATCGCGTCTGCCTTATGAAGATCAGTCGCGTTTCCATTGCCAAAAGGTCGCGTCTCGCTAAGAAGTCGCGTCTTTAAAGCAGTCTCATCTTTGCTTTTCAAAAAGGAACCCGCGTTCAGTCCCTGCTTCTGCGAATCAGTTCAACAGTACACTGGCACAAGCAGAAGACCAACCACTCCTGGCTTAAAGCGCACCCGTGACAGACTTAAAAGCAAACGGGGAGGTTTAGACTGTGTATCTAGACACTCAACATGATCAACTCCAGTGGCTTCAAAGAGTTCAACAGTACACTCACGAAGACCAACTCCAGAATAGATCAAACCCGGAGCACTAACAGTCCAGTCATGAAAGCAAATATGGCTAAAATTCAAAGTATTTCTAAATCCGTCCCAGTTAACTACGGAATATCGAAAACTTTGGAGGGGGTTCTGTAGGCTGTCCAAAAGTTACTGGAGGACAAGCCATTGAAAAGCAAAGTTTCAAGCTCTAGACGCGAGGGACTATCACCCGCGTCTCAGCATCAAGGCGCGTCGGCGCGACACCCGCGTCTCAGCATCAAGGCGCGTCGGCCTGACACCCGCGTCTCAGCATCAAGGCGCGTTGGCTCGACACCCGCGTCTCAGCATCAAGGCGCGTCGGCCTGACACCCGCGTCTCAGCATCAAGGCGCGTTGGCCTGACACCCGCGTCTCAGTTATAACCGCCTTGGTTAAGGGACCAATCACTGCCCACACGTAGGGGAGATCAGCCCCCATCGTGGCATGTTTTTAGCAAGCACGTGGGTTAGTTACCGCCCATGTAGCGGGGAAGTTGGCCCTCATTGTGGAGCGTTTTTAGGGGGCACGTTCACCCCTGGGACCTCTATAAATAGCCCCGTCGCTATGAAGAAGGGGTCGAATTTTTGGCGATCGGCATCAAGAGACATAAAGAGACCGAGAGATATCAACAGACGCGACACATACAGAGAGAGAGCTCGACTCTTCAAGCTAACTTGCTGCGTACAAGTTGCTCCTCGCCTACCTTCTCTTTTAGAGTTTTGGTAGACGGGGCTGAGTTACTCCTTCTACCTGCCAAGGAGAAGATCCCTTGACGGTCCAGACGGTCATCTGGTCAACGGAGAACAAGATTCACTCTCCACCGCCACACGAAGAACCCAGCACTAAACAAAGGGGGGATTCAAGCTTCAACATCCTCCCTCCCTTGTAACCGGAAGATTAGTCTGTTGTAATTTTTCATCTGATTCAAGGAAATTTTACACCTCCCACTCTTTTTCCGTGTCCCACACACGGTCGATCGAAACAAACAGAGAGCACTGACAAGTGCCCGGTCGACCCGAGCGATCGGCCGACGTGCACACATGCACAGTCGTGCACGTCGGTCGCAGGGTCGGTAGATCGGTGACTGTCAGATCTGTTAAAACAGATTCTGAAAGAAGGAAAATTTTGGTTTGAAGGATTTTGGTTTAGGATCTATATATGAGGTTCTAGACTTTATAAAACTAAGAGTATGATCATATATCAATACTCAAACATGTTAGATCATTTTGATAAAAAATTCTTTTTAATAAACTTGTTTTTCTTAAAACTGGTTTTCCAAACATGATATTTCTAAAACTAATTTCCAACTTAGTTTTGACAAAATATTCTGAAATAAAGATTCTTTTTAAACCATGAAGCAAACTAAGTGTGTGTGAGTGACAATCCCAATAATCTACCTCTATCATCTAGGTTTTGACAAAATGTCTAAAAAGAAAAGTAAAATACAAATCTTGATCTTTTCTTCAATGTCTTGATCCCGAAGCTTTCTACCGTGCTTGGCTTGGGAATGCAAATCTTTAGCGGCGTCCAAACTAGTGAGTCTTGATAGTGGAGCCGTCAAATCAACTTGTTTTAAACCTAAAATTCTTTTAAACAAGATTGTTAAATACATAACTAAATATGGTTTGTTATCATCAAAATATCCATCGAAATATCGGGCTAATGGCCTTTGGGCCAACAATCTCCCCCTTTTTAATGATGACAAAACATATATAGTTATTACAAATATTTTGGGTAGAGACTTCAAGTGAAGCTCCCCCTCACACATGCATATAATAAAAATATACTTAGGCATAGATAAATGGCGCAAATGAAAATCAATCATACACATGTCCATGCCAGACATTACTCATGTCATAAATAAAAGATAACACATGTTCATACATAGACAACAACATAAGATAAACAACACATGTCCACAAATACATGTCCCCAATAAAATACCAAAAAGGTGTCCAACACAAAATACAAAATACATCACACAAAATATAAGAAACAAAATATAAGCCCAAGTGAAGTCTCTCCAGAATATCTCTCCCCCTGAATATCTCTCCCCCTTTTTGACATCATCAAAAGGGGAAGTCACTCATCATCGTCGTCGTCCTCATCATTATCGTCCTCCTCATCGTCAGATGAGCTGTCCTCAACGCCTACAGCAACCTCTGCATCCTTCTCAGCCATAACAGCATCATCATCATCCTCATCAGAAGAAGAAGCCGCCTCCTCTGGATCAATACCTGCAACACCTGGCTGTGGTGGTGAAGAGGCAGAAGGAGCCCTGACAGGAAATGGAGGACCGGAGGAAGGAAGCGGTCGGGCAAATGACGTGGGATCTGGACCAAGCATGTTGAGCTTCACAAAGAGTGCCTCAATTGCGAATCCACGAATCTCATGGAGTCAGCAAAATAAGACATGTCATTGCGAAGTCCTTGAAAGTGAGTTCATCTCCGCGCGATGTGCTGCATCCGCCGCAGAAATCTGGGTCAGTTGCTGCTCGACCCAAGACTGATGCTCCTGGATCTTAGTACGAAGCTAAGATGAAATGAGGGCCTGAAGATCTGAAGATATGGAAGGCCCGGGAGCGGAGGAAGTCCCTGGGGCAGAAGAGAACCCTGGGGCATGAGCAGGAGGAACAGGACGCTGCTCAGGAGCGGTATGACGCATCCTGGGTTGCATCCTCTTCAAAAGGGTGCTATCCAAGTTTACTGATGGTTCAGTGGGAGACTCAGACGAAAGATCAAACCCAGTTGTTTGAGGAGATAAGAGATGAGCATCCCATAAGGCAAATGCCTACCGGGCATACGGATTTGATCAGAAGTCATGTGTGAAGCTATGAAGCGGGGGATATTAATCTTAATGCCTCTCAGAAGGCAAAAGACTATTAGAGGAACAGGACCCCTAGCATGACTGTACTCTCCAGACTTGGGTAAAATGTTGTAGAAAACAAATTTAGCTAGGACTTGGGCGGTGAAAGTGAACTTGTTCACCTCCTCATTCCTTACTAAACTGGGGTTGTTATCCCCGTGAATCAAAGTGGACGTGGTGAGCGCAGACTCACCGGCCAGATACTCGAAATCATGAAGATCAAAAGAGTATACATCGACTCCTCCATGGGAGAGATGCAACAAATCAGCAAATCTTTCTAGAGGAATGTCATGTCTCTCCCTAGAACTCTAGTCCTAACACGGTTTCCCTCGAAAGCAAATTTGAATAGAAGTAAGGTACGAGAGAGGTATAAACCGGTTCTCTAATGGTCATAAACTGATCCAATAATTATTTCTTAAAATATGAGGGATGTTAAGGTGCTCAAAGTCTTGGAGAATAACACATCTCCCAGAAATGATGGTTCTTTTAGACAGGAGGATATACCTATTCTCAGTAAGATCATTTACAAAAGGACGTTTAGGTCTAGTGGAAGAGGATGAAGGAACTAAAGATTTCCCTTTATCAGTTCTAGATCTCTTAGACAAGATGAAATATTGGTTAAAATTGAAGGATCTAGGTTAAAATTGAGAGATCTAGTTTAACAATAATTAGGGCTTGATCTAAATACAGATGAAACAAGGATCTTGACAAGAGATAGATGAACACAAACTAGAGAGTAAGATTTACCAGAAAAATCGAATTTTTACCTGAAAGAAGAAATCAAGAACCCTAGATTGAAAAAACCCTGAAAATGAACGAAGAATAGGCCTGAAGATGATGATCCAGTGAAAACCGAGAGTATGGGACTTGGATTTAAAGTGGATTAGAGTGAGATGAGAGAAATAGAATTTTTGAGAGAGAGGGAGAAAGGGGATCGCCGGTGAGAAATGAGAGAGAGAGAGAGAGAACGGGCTTTAAATAAATGGGTAGTTGGCAGATTCTCGATGCACGGTCGACCGTCCGTCGACCGAAAAATCCCGAGAGCTCTGACAGACATAGCGTCGACCGCCGCTGTCGGCCGAAATTACCCGAGAGCTCTGACAGAGAAACGGTCGACTACATGGGTCGGCCGGCTACAGAGAAGAATGAAAATTATTCTTCCAGGCAAAGTCGGTCGACCGGAACTCAGAGCCGGTCGGCCGGTCTTGCCCAAAATCTGTTAGCAGAAAAAGATCCTAAAAATAATTTTAAAAATAATATCTCTAACATAATAACAAGCAGGATATATTCAAAACAACAAGTTTTAAATCTTCATTAGTTATAATATCAACAAAATTTACATAAGACATTTTAATTTTTATTTTTCATATAAAAACAAAGATTTTAGAGATGTTGAAGCCGAATACCCGGTGAAGGGTTCTGAACTTATCCTCGAGATTCCTCTAAATAAGAGTTGAGGTGCACAATTGTCATATATAATGTATTTGCTTTGAATATGAATTTTAAATATTTATTTTAGTTTTGACAAAAATGAGATATATATATATTATATATGATCAAAACTAGAGACATACAAAATAAATATGGCATAAAATAGCATATACACAAGCATGATGGAAATGTAAGTTTACTCTAACTCATATCAATGTAACACAAAGGTAAACTAACAATCCTATGCATTTGTATATATAAGCAAATAAAGCTTTTAAATGGAGAATTTACCAAACAGAGGGCAATCTCCAAATAGGTGCCTCCATGATAGCGATGCAAGCGCGATGCGATTTTGAGCTTTGATGCATCCACCACCCGGGCACCGTCTCCCCCTAAGTCTTGGAGGATGAAGACCCACCTGTATCAACTAAATTGGGTGTGTCTTTTGGTACCCAAATCTTTCTGGGTCCTTTAGGATTAGTACCGGGCGAACCCAAACATGTTTATTATTCATGTTATGTTTGACAAAACAAAATTTTTCTAAATGGCCTTTGCGGCCACAATGTGTGCGTACATAAATCCTACCACTACCATACATGTAAGCATGCTTGTGAGTGTGTGCATGTTTCCGTGCATGTGTATGGTGAGTGTGTTTCCCTTGGGTTACTCCTTTGGGAAACTTAGATGCAAACTTGTTTAAATCAAAAGCATATTTTTTTAGAGTTGAATCTAAATCATCAACCGTTTTTGTATTCAACAAAATCACTTTTATTATATGAAGAAATAGAAGTTTTTCCTTTACAAGCTAATTTATAGTTTTCAAAATCAATCTTTATTTTCTTAAAAGCCAAGACAAATCATTTTTCTCTTTTTCATAGTGTTAATTTTATCTTTAAAAAGATCATTTTCTCTTTTTAATTTCTTATTATGAGATTGAGAAATCTCATACCTATGTTGAAGTTCTTCGAAGAATTGGGCTAACTCATCCATAGTTAATTCATCATCATCTATGGAGTTGTCGAGTGTTACATTAGATGCATCGTCTCCATGTGCCATGAAACACATGTGTGCGGCGTCGTTCTCCTCTTTGGATTCCGACTCCGTATCGTCCCACGTGGCAACCATAGCCTTCTTCTTCTTTGGGCGTTCTTGGAGGTGGTAGTTTGGAGAGCGGGGCAATCGGCAATGAGATGTCCGATCTTCTTGCAATGGAAGCAAGGACCGGGCTCCTCTCTTTTCCTTTCGAATCTTCCTTGAGGTTTCCCTCTTCGGAAGTTGCTTTGTCTCCCCTTCTTGTAGAACATCTTGCCCACCTTCCAGATGAGCATGGCAAAGTCCTCATCACAATCTTCTGATGAGTCTTCCTCGTCATGGATGGTTGGAGTGGCTTTGAAGGCGAGTGCTTTCTTCTTTGGCGCCTCCCTTTCTTCTCTTACTTTCATCTCCATCTCATGTGTCTTGAGATTTCCGATGAAGCCGGAGAAGTCCATCTCCTCCCTATCGTTGAGCTTCTTGAGGGTGGTTGCCTTTACTTCCCAAGCTTTGGGAAGAGCTCTAATGACCTTCCCTATCTTTTGGTCATTGTCAATCGCATCACCTAAAGAAGATAAAGCATTGTTATTTTGGTGAAACGAGTGAGCATGTCATCAATGCTCTCATTCTCAAGCATATAAAAATTCTCATATTGAGAACGTAGCAAATCAATCTTAGATCTTTGACTTGTGACGTTCCCTCATGAGTCACAATTAAAACATTCCACACTTCAAATGCAGATTTGCAATTTATGATGCGTGAGAGGTCATCTTCATTAAGGACTTGTGTTAATGCATATTGTACCCTAGCATTGGCCTCATAGTCCTTGGTGGTGTCCTCGGACCATGTTCTCTCATCGGTGAGAGGTTCTATAAATTCTTTTGTTATGGCCCTAGCAACCCTAACCCCTAAGGACTTAAGGAAGAGGTTCATCTTGACCTTCCAAATAGGAAAGTTCAAGCCATCAAATTTTGGTGGGGACTGATGCTAGAAAAATCAATTGAAGCCATGGATAATGAATATGATGCTAAACAAATGAAGAATGCAACAAATGATATAGCCAACTACAAGGATCTCCCTAAGGTGGTTAAACCAATAGTAGGGTTAGGCTCTGATACCAATTGAAATCACCTAGAGGGGAGGTGAATAGGTGATGGCTATATGAAATATGACAATAATGCGGAATTAAAAATCTACTTAACAATATGCTCAAATTCAAATGCTTGCAAGATAGAGACAATAAATAGTGCAAGTAATAAAGAAAGTTTGAGTTTAGAGAAATTTGAGCAAACGCAAACACGAGGATATGTTTCCGAGGTTCGAGCCACGCTCTACGTCCCCGCCTTCACACTTGAAGGATTTCCACTATTGTTGATCCCACTGGATCTCCAATACAAGGACACACTTGTCCTATCTCTCGTGATGCCGCAACACCACTTGGCCACACTAGCTCGCTTGAGGCTGATGCCTCTACAACTTCGCTCAAGAAGAAAATTGATCACACTTGATCACAAAAAGCTCATTTGGCACAATCCTATAACCAATATGTAGAGATAGTACTTGGGATTGTGAAGTGCAAAATGACTAGAGTGAAGTAGAGGGATTTGCTTCAAGTAGGTGTTTGGAAATTTTGGCTTTGATGAAAATCTTTTCTAAAATGAAAGGTTTTGAAAACTTGTAAATCTTATATGTAAATCTTGTATCTTATCATGTTGAAATGACCACCTATTTATAGGGGATGAAAAGACTAGGTAACAGCCAGAGAAATTCGTTGGGGTGAGATCCCAACAAAAAATCTGTCAGAAAATAGAGCTATTGGAGTCTGTCAGACTTTTCTGACAACTGCCGGTCGACCGGGCGGGTCGACCGTCAACGGTCATATTTCTAACCGTTGAGGGAAAACGTTCGGCCGCACGGTCGACCGAAACAAACAGAGAGCACTGACAAGTGCCCGGTCGACCCGAGCGGTCGGTCGACGTGCACACATGCACAGTCGTGCACGTCGGTCGACAGGGTCGGTCGACCGGTGACTGTCAGATCTGTTAAAACAGATTCTAAAAGAAGGAAAATTTTGGTTTGAAGGATTTGGTTTAGGGATCTATATATGAGGTTCTAGACCTTATAAAACTAAGAGTATGATCATATATCAATACTCAAACATGTTAGATCATTTTGATAAAAAATTCTTTTTATAAACTTGTTTTTCTTAAAACTGATTTTCCAAAAATGATATTTCTAAAACTAATTTCCAACTTAGTTTTGACAAAATATTCTGAAATAAAGATTCTTTTTAAACCATGAAGCAACCTAAGTGTGTGTGAGTGACAATCCCAAATAATCTACCTCTATTATCTAGGTTTTGACAAAATGTCTAAAAAGAAAAGTAAAATACAAATCTTGATCTTTTCTTCAATGTCTTGATCCCGAAGCTTTCTACCGTGCTTGGCTTGGGAATGCAAATCTTTAGCGGCGTCCAAACTTGTGAGTGTTGATAGTGGAGCCGTCAAATCAACTTGTTTTAAACCTGAAATTCTTTTAAACAAGATTGTTAAATACATAACTAAATATGGTTTGTTATCATCAAAAATATCCACCGAAAATATCGGGCTAATGGCCTTTGGGCCAACACTA